>PVIY010008158.1:0-78320 GCA_004026745.1 Myrmecophaga tridactyla | reverse complement strand
TCACATGAAGAGCTAGAAGGAGTGTATTTCTGGCGGAGGAAACAGGGAGGGCAAAGGCTCCAAAATGGGAGAGAGCTTGGTAGCTTGCGGGAAGAGCAAGAGGCTCATAGGTCTGGAACTCACGAGGCAAGATGCTGAAGAGGGAGGTGGTGCCAGGTCAGGAGAAGACACTTGGGGTTACTTTTGTGTGATGGGGGTCTGTTGAATAGGTTGGAGCACAGGAGTGATGTGATCTGATGCCCATTTTTTAAGAGGTTGCTTTGGCTTTGGCATAGAAGCAAGGGACATCAGTTAGGAGGTGAGAGAAGTTGGTGGGTTGAGCTGGGGTGGTAGAGATGATGGTGGGGAGACATGGTTGCATGTGGAAGTAGTTTGAAGGTAGAGCCTGTAAGATTTGCTGATGGATTGGATTTGAGGATCAAATATAAGAGAAAGCAAAGGATAACACCTAGATTTGGGGGTAAATTCTGGTGCCATTGACTGAGATGAGAAGGCCTAGGAAAGGTGCAGGGGGATATATACGAGTGTTTGTGCAATGAACCTGGGTAAAGTCTGAGATCCTATCAGGCAGCCTGGTAGAGATGAAGAGTAGAAAGCTCACCTTAGGAGTTTCAGGGAAGAGATCCAAACTGGGATTCACCAGTAACATGGACAATTGTGTTTGTTGAATCCTGGGGCATTCTTGAGTGATGTCTCTCGGCTTTGTGATGTTGATACAAGTAGTGAGAGCTAACATTTACCCTGTGCTTATGATGTAATAGGGATAGGCTAAGTGCTTTACGTACTTAATGTGATTAATACTCCCTACTCCTTAATATACAGATTTTACAGATTAAGGAATCTGAGGTATGGACAGATGACAGGTCATGACCTTACCCAGTGCTGCCAAACAGCCTGTTTTCCATCAATACCACACCAGCTGCACCCTAGTCCTCATGACTTGCTCAGCCTCTACCTTGTGCCTGCTCAGCAGCTGGGTGTTTGGAAAAGAATAATGGCAGATATGAACTCTAGTGACATAGGTTCAAGTCCTGCCTCTATTATTTATTGGATTCTTAGTTTGGGGGAGAATTAATGCAGTGTTCCCAGAACGTCTTCTAAGAAGGCAAAGTTTGTTAATGCCTTCTGATTGTAGCTTTGCTTTCTGCTCCTTCTCCAATTACCAGCTAGATTCTGCCAGCCTAACCTCTTCTAGGCAGTTCTCATTTCCTGGCTTTGCCAGCCTGATTGCGATAATTGTCTTTATCTGCTTCCAGCTGGGCCTTCTTACTGGCTGGAGATGTTCTGCAAGAGCATGTTCACTGACAGTCTTCCAGCCTTATGGAAGCAGGACATGGGGAGAGAAGGGAAGGAAGGAAGCAGCTGGTACAAGTCAACTGAGAAGGCTTTTCATAGTGTTTTCATTTAACAGTAAATAAATACATACATACATTTCATTTATTGATAATGTTTTTAAAGGGTTAACTCTTCCAAGTTAGAGAATGGCCCATCTTTTGACAAGACAAATGATTATATTTGTTGACCCCAAAGGTAGCCAACAATGGAAGGAATACACTGTTAAAAAGCTATTAGAAATGTCCTCCCCCAAGATGGATGGGGTCTTGCTGTCAGGCCCAATAAAATTCCACTTGAGTAGCAGTAAATGATGACTTTCAACCACGTTTCAGGCACTCTAAGAATTTCAGCTTTGGGAGTTGCTGGTGAAGTTTAGGAATTTCTTCCCCCAGTGTTCTGGTAGATGCTGTAGGGCAATAAATAAATAAATTAATAAATTGGCCACAGCCCTTGCCCTCAGTGAGTCTAAAAGAGAAGGATATTCATAATAAATAACACAGAATACAGGAAATATGTGAGATGAGTGACATGTAAAGGAGAAATGGAGGGGAGAACCGACCCGCCTCTTGCAGCTCATTGATTGGGCAGGGCTTTGTGGGAAAGGGAACATCTGTGTCAGGTGGAGAAACACATGCATGGGGTGGAGTATGGCATAGGCAAAGAGACAGAGGTGGAGCAGCTCAATCCGGGGTGAAGAACAAGAAAGTGCAGTGCCCAGATAGACCCCACAGCTGGAGGATAAAGCTAAATATTTCCTTTGGGTTAATTAGTAGAGAATGCTGGACAACTATCATTCAACCAGATGTTTTCTGCATATCTAATATGAGGTTAATCCTTTGTTTTGATTACTAATTTGTCTCACAAAAAGGAATTTTGGGGGTTATTTCTTATTAAACAAGGCCATTTCAGGGTACGAGGCTCTGTAGTTCAAACAACAGTACAAGTACAAGAAAGCCCGGGATTTGGACTTCTCTTTGGCTTCCATCCCAGCTGATGGAATTAGCAGTGAATTTGAATCAAACCCAGGCAGTAGGCTTGAAAAAGATTTAATGGGCCTGGATTTTCTCTCTTCTTCACCCTTTTCCTGACCTCCACCCCTGAGAGGATAATTAAAGGAAAAGAAAAATCTCTATTTCATTGTAAATGTCTTCCACCGTTTGTGTGCCTGAAGCTTTTTTAAGGTCATAAAGATATTTTGATGAACAGCCTCTGAAATTTGTCCTACACTGTACTAAAGGGATTCTCTAAAATTTCATATAGAACTGATATCCTATCATTTAAAAATAATCAAACTCTATTATAGGGAAAACTCCAAAATCTCTTCTGAAAGAAAAATCATAATGGTTTTGGCCCCCGAATAAGCTCCAGATTCTTCATTCATTGGTTGTTTTTTGAACATTTACCCTGTGTGCTGGCAAGGGGCTGGTTTCTCCCCACCTTATTGTCCCCTTAAAATTTGATTATGGAGTTAAGATATTGCAGGCATTGGATGGAAGAAATGGTGGGGGAGGGGTGGGGCAAAGACGTCCCTTAAGAACAGTTAGAAATTTTTTTTTGGCATTTATCTTTAATATTGGTAATGAGATCAATTAAAAAAAAAACACCCTGGTATGCTTAGAGACATAATAACAAGGCGGCTGATTTGTAACACTAGGTAGTTGATTGTAGAGTAACATGTTTAAAATCAGACCTATTTAAAGTAGGTGTTTCTCTGGGTCACTCTTGGGAGAACCTCCCCCTCCCCCTCCCCCTGACACTGGATTAATGACAGCTGTGGCTGCTCCCCTTTCGTCCCCATTTCAGAGCCTCCAGTCGGAGCCCTACCTGCTTACCGAGAAGTAAACAATGAAAGGAACTCGCTTAGAAGGGAGTCCTTTTAACTCGGAGGCTGGATAATCAAGCGTTAACTTAGCATTCAACGCTGGCGCCCCCAATCTGGCAGCGCAACAGGTAGCACTTTTTAAACGCATCCCTGTCACCCCCAATCCCCTCCAGCTTTTCCCTCACAAAATTCCTCATATCCAGTACTGAGGAAACTCTGGGGATCCTGGAGAGACTGGGAGTCGTGAGCGAGCAGCGATTGTTTGTGGGGGATGAGCCCAGGGACAGCGCTCCCGGAACAAAAGCATCCAGGAGAAGCGAGCGCTGATCCGGTTCATTCTCCCACCACCCGTATCATTTGAATGGAATCCGGAGAAGGTGTAAACGTACACGAAGGGGCAGCGGACGCCCCGGTTCCTCAGTTGCTGCAGCTACTCTTACTGTCTCGGTTGCTCCTCCTCCAGCAGAGCGATCCGGTCTGCGTGCGCTCCCGTCCTTCCACCCATCCATCTATCCATCTATCGAGGACCCAGACGGTCCCACGGTGTGCCAGGCCCTGGGCACCCAGTTCACAGGCTACGGGGTTGGGGACCAACTCCTTCCTCTCCCGGGCGGGTGCGGCTGGCAAGGGGGCTTTCACCGCCGAAAGGTCCAGAAAGCCCAAGACCCGGATCCGAGGCCGCGCGGGGTGCCCCCCTGTCTGGCGCTCAGGTGATCCCCCGCCCACTCCGCGCCTGGGCTCCCCGGGCCCTGCCCCTTCGCAGCGAGGGGCGAGTTTGGCTGGGGCGCGCGGGGAAGGAGGGGCCAGGAGGCATTTGAAAGTGCACAGGCGGCGGAGTGGATCTCGCATCTGTTCCCGCCGCCCGCGCGACCGGATTAAATTTCGGCAAATTCAAACTGAATGGGGCTTTCTTCTGCTGCCTTCCAGAGGGCGCCTGCAGCCCGCCGCGCGCTTTTCAGGGGCGGGAGCGGCCACCCCGCGCGCAGCTAGGAGCCGGCGGGCAAGCCGTACCCGAGCCGGTGCGGGCCAGACGGCGGCGCCGAGGGCGGAGGCTTGAGGAGACGTCGGGGCTCGGGGACCCAGACACCGACCGCGCCCCCCACCCCGCCGTCCCTCTCCGGCCGGGGCAGTTCCCCAGCGCACCCGAGCGGGTGACTGTCATCACCCCGCTTGGACGGAGACCCTGGGCGAGCTCTTGGGGTCCTGAAAGGGGCCCAGCCTCCCCCTGACTTAGAAGTTCTCGGGCTGTGGGCCCCGGTATCCCCGCCATCCCCGCCGCCCGGCCGCTATTGTCTGTGCGGGGCGCTCGGCGGCGCGGGGGGTGTGAGCGCGGCGGCCCGGGCGGGGCTGGGCCCAGGGCGGCGGCGGCGGCGGCGGCGGCGGCGGCAGGAGGAGCCCGAGGAGCCGGGGAAGGCGGCCGGAGGAGGAGCTGCAAGCGCCGGAGCCGAGCGGGAACGGCTCGGGCGGCGGGCGAGCGCGATGCCGGCGGCGGCAGGGGACGGGCTCCTGGGCGAGCCGGCGGCGCCGGGGGGCGGCGGTGGCGCCGAGGACGCGGCGAGGCCGGCGGCGGCCTGCGAGGGAAGTTTCCTACCGGCTTGGGTGAGCGGCGTGCCGCGCGAGCGGCTCCGCGACTTCCAGCACCACAAGCGCGTGGGCAACTACCTCATCGGCAGCAGGAAGCTGGGCGAGGGCTCCTTCGCCAAGGTGCGCGAGGGGCTGCACGTGCTGACCGGAGAGAAGGTGAGCCGCGCCCGGGCGAGAGGGAGCCCGGGGGACCCTGCCGGGAGCACTGTGCGGGGAGTCCGGCCGCGTAGCCCCGCCAGACATTTCCTCGCGGGTTAAAAGAGGGCTCGAGCCGAACGCGCGCTCAAGCTGCGCACTCAGCCTGTCCCGATGGGCAGTCTGGGGTCTGTTTTTGGAGGGTTGGAGGGGGCGTCTGATTGACCCGCTAAGCTGCCCCGCAGCCTTTTTGCTCCTCGGAGGGCGCCGCCTGGCGGACAACAGCGCCGGGGTTGGGGGCGCTGCTCTCCTGGCGGGTAGGGGCCGTAGATGAGTGGAGAGGCAGAAATGAAAGTTGGAGGGCTTGGGCTGTTAAATTGGGAGCCAGGGGGAGCCGATTGGCCAGTCCCTGGAGAGAGTTTAGAGTATGTTCTCCCTCCTGGGCTCTGGGGAGGAGATGGGGGGTTGGGTGGCCGGGACCCCAGGAATATTCCCATCCACACGTGGGCTGGGGAAGCCCAGCACTTCTCTGGTTTGCAGCTGGGAAACTTGGTGCGCAGGTTTTCACATG
Organism: Myrmecophaga tridactyla; assembly: GCA_004026745.1. Taxonomy (NCBI): domain Eukaryota; kingdom Metazoa; phylum Chordata; class Mammalia; order Pilosa; family Myrmecophagidae; genus Myrmecophaga; species Myrmecophaga tridactyla. The sequence continues at coordinate 72,873 of PVIY010008158.1, read as the reverse complement.
CCCTCCCCCCATCCCTAGTCTTCGCACCCCTGCATCCTATTTCTCCCTCCATTCTCCCAACCATTCCCACCTCCCTCCCTCCGTACCTCCCCTTCCACCTCTCTCCCCACTCCTCCATCTCCCCAACCCCTCCAATTTCCTCCACCCTAGGGGTGGGAGATGTGGTTTCTGGCAGGTATAGAACTACAGACGGATACCCCCGTATTTCAGAAGTTGGGAGATGACTTATCTTTCTAGGAGAAGGGAGAAAGCAAAAGGAGATCTGGGTGGGCCACCTGCCCAGCCTTGTTAGAAATCAGATGGCTGTGAACCCTTGCCAGGCCAGGCAGGCAGGGAGATCTCAGGGGTAACTTAGATCTGTGAGAAGAAGCCCAAGATGTGATCTTTTCCTTTTGAGGTTGAGTGCCCCGGGTGCTGGGTCACCTCCTGTTGCCATAGGCTACGAGGCTGCCTCTGGCTTGGAGCTACTCCAGGCTGGGGCAGCTCCAAGCTGGTGGTCCTCTCAGACTCAGTGCTTCCTCAGGCCATGTGTGGGTGGGAGGTTGCTCAGCACTGGCTGGGGAGTAGCCCATTTTGGTGGCCCATTGTCCAGGGAGGCATCAGGAGCACAGGAGGATCGGTGGAGCTCAGGCTTCCTAACTGAGCAAATGGCTGGCAGGCAATCTCTTCTGCCCTCTGCCTTTGGAATCCTCTGTGGCTCCCTAACTTGGTAGTTCCTGGAAATGTATGGGATTTCTGATTGCAGGGCCAAGTTACCACTGCCCACCTGTCCCCAAGTTCACCCTATTTTGCTTCCCTCTCCATTTCCCTACATTGTCTTGGCGCCCTTGCATTTGTTTACCCTTGTAATCGTTCCCTAGTCCTGCAGCAGCTCCAGGTGGGGTACCTGTCTTGGGTAAGCAGGTTTAAGAATAAATAGTCTAAAAAGTACCTCTTGCCTGAATTTCCATGAACTAACCTGAACTGAACAATTCTTCAAAGAAATCTCCAAGCCTCACTCTAGTCCAAAGGGAGCAAACCCCACTTTACTCGTTGTTTCATCCCGGGCTTTCCGATTTAACATTGCAAGTTGGTTCAGACTGTGCAGATGCTTGGAAATCACAGTTGGCTAATTAGGGTGCACTCACTTTTTGCGTCCCATGTAAATTCCTGTTGGCAAGGGTGGCAGAAGTTTATTTTCATTTGAAATGTCTAGGATTCACTCTGGTAGTGTATATTTCCTCCCTAAACTCAGCAAGAGGAGACGAAGCTTTAGCCTGACAGCACAATGGCAAGCATTACAAGTAGTACATTCTTCTTGACTGTCTCGCTGCAAAACTTCCTCTGGCTTCTCTACTTTCCTGTGTTGTGTTGTGCCTCCGGCTTCTCACCAGTACATTTTTGTTCCATAGCATAATGCTGTTGGCCTTGGCTGAACTGCCTAGTGATGTGTCCAGAGCTCTGTTCCTTCAGTCGAGTGCTTGGGTTCTGGGGCGCTATGGTGAGCATTCTGGGCATGCCGGAATGCAAGGAAATCCTGTCCTGGTGGGGTCTAAAGAAGGTACCCCACTGCACCCTCGTGTGCTCACCCCATTTATTTTATAAATAAAAATAAATTTATCTTTATTAAATGATGCAACTCACTTATCTCAGCAACAGGAGGAGGTCTTAATAGGATATAAGATTATTTCACGGGGCCAGTAGACTTGAGTTAACCACCCTCGTTAGGGGTGTTGGTTCCCAAGGTAGAGGAGAGGATGGGAGATGAATGTTTATGTTGAAACAGCGCCTTGGTTTTTCTGATCTGGAGCCAACACTCCAGGGGCTTGCAATATCCTGAGAAACCTGGATTTTGATTCACTCAATTGCTGGCATTAAAGGAACAATGGGTGTTGTTCAGAGCCTTATCTTTCAACTCCTTTAATGCTTAATTAATATATTTCGGTTTTAGCAGATTGTAGAGGTATGTGTGTGTGCCTGACTGCCTGGGAAATATCTCTGAGTTGATGAGTCCCCATATCCACTCTTATTTTGGATATTGCCTTACCAAGGCTAAATCAAAGGTAAAGTCAACTTCAAGCTAGTTGCCACCTTTGGTTTTCTTTAAATGAAAAGCTATTAAGAGGGTTTGGGTCTGGAGATGGGTTTGGGTCTGGAGATGGATTTGGGTTTGGAGAAGGGTTTGGGTCTGGAGAAGGATTACTCATGGGCTTGCATTGGGGACAGTGGATAAGGCACAGCAAGGGGAGGCTGAAAATACTAGGAGGGAGTCTTCAAACCTCCAGTGTGACCCACAGTAGGATACAAATGGCCCAGGAAGACCCTTGTCCACCAGTCTGTCCCCTTTTCTTGGCGTGCATACTTTTTGGATAAAACATTTCACTTTTCTCCTTTCTTTTTTTAAAGAGCCTGACTACAGGGAGAGAGTCATGAACAATATAGTGAGAAATAGGTGTCCCCCCTCCTCCTGCTCCTGTAGAAGGCTCCAGGGCAGCTTATTTTGGGGGAAATCAGTTCATGAAAAAGTAAAAGTCGGGGGTGGGGAAGATGGAGAAAGGAATGGTGAGGGGCGCCAAAATTTAGCCTGTTTCACAGTTTCAGTCGCAAATTATGCACTTTGTTTTGGTTGATTTATGCCCAAATCCAGACTGTTGCCAATTGAAGGCATTTGGGGTGTGTGTTGAATTGTGACTTGGTGTTTATTTCTCTAGGCTTGGAGTGAAATCCTCCCTGGCTTGGTGGCAATTACTGCCTGATTGGGGATAACAAAAGGAGCCCCTTTTTTTCCTGACTCTCACTGCAACTTCAATCCTATCTTATCAAGAAGCTCATTTTCCCACCACTGCCTACAGGACAGTATTTTGCCTGCCTTTCCTCTGAAGTTGTTTGTCTGAAAGTCACTTGAATCTAGATGGCCCTTTTATTGCCTGGAAAGAAAGGATAGCTTTGGGCAAGACCTAATGTCATCCTGCTTTAGCTTTGAATTGATAAAATCATTGTTCATTTGGCTTTAATATAAATAATTCACGCGATCATGTGAAACTCCATTTCCGAGTCTTCTGTCTTTGCCTAAACAGAAGTTGATGATGGGACCAGGAAAAAATGGTCACAAAATCAGAGTTGGAAAAGTGTCATTCTCTATGGCTTTGAAACAAAGAGCAGAGTCCAAAGAGAAGTTGAGCCTGTTGGGTCTGATATGGGTCCCTGGTATGACATGCACAGTATCTGCCACATACTAGGTTATGACACTTAAAAAAATTGATAAAATATAATTGAAGAAATCTTGCTAGAGAAAAGCTTAGGGATAGCTCAGGCATAGAGCTAGTTTGGTGAGAAGAATGTATGACAGGCAAAGCTGCAAATAGGGAAAACAGCTGATGCCGCGATTATCTTCTTTTGTGAGTAAGTCTCTCTAGGACACAGAGTTGGGTACATAAAATGATTGGTTAGGATGTTTAAATAACTTGTTCTAACCCTTAGTTAAAAAATAAACCTATTTATCACTTTCCTTGGAGCTATTTTGGTGCTAAAAATAAGGGTCGCCTGCTTAGTAAGTTGCCAGTAATCACGCTTGGAATATGACAGTGCCAGATACCTGGAGTAAAGCAGTTACTAAAAATACAATTTACTATGTTTTGCAGTGCAGGAAATATGACTAATTTTAGAGGTGGCCTTTGGGCAGATCTGTTTTTAGCAAGTCTTTCTGAAACAAACAGGTGCTAAATCCTGCATTTTTAAGTGCTGGAAATATAGGGGTAATAGCACCGAGGAACAAGAAATGCTTAGAGAACGGGGAATTCCTATTAACCCTCAGCAGGGACTTCTTGGCAAGAAGGAGGCGTTTGGCAAAAGCACCTGCTCTGTGTGTCGCGTATGACAAGGCATTGTCTGTAATTTCGAAGATTACACACCGCGGTTGCAGGCACGTTCTTTTTGAACTTCCTGCCCTGCCTCATCTTTTTTGAAGTATTTGTGAATGATGGAAATTGGTACGTAGGGCTCAAGCTTTAGGTTCATTGATACTCAGGTCCCGCGGACTTCAAAGCGGGGCTTTGAGTCAACCCAGCAGTTCAGAATCGTGCCCAGGAAGAGGTGCACAACCCTAAATTTTCTCTGCAGGTGTTGAATCACAGGCACGGGCTTGGTTCCTTACATACCAACTCTGATTCCTGCCTGTGGGATCACAGAATTCCTGCTTACTGCCCTTCTCCCAGGAAAGCTAGGCCAAATCCATCCCAGAAAGTGTGGCAAGAAGCAGCTTAGTTCACCCAAAGAAAGGGGCAGGCTGGGGTGCTTTCTGTGGGAAGGTGGTTTGGGCAAGAGGTATTTCTGTTGGCATGTGCAGCCCACTTTCGATTATTCATGGTAACTGAGAGACCTACTCTCTTGGCTAATTGAAACCCGTAGATAATTCCTGGCCTTATTTCAGTGTACTGTTGAAACCTCTTCCTCCACTCTGCCTGGGCTCATGCCATTTCAAGTTGTTGGAAGTGAACTTCATGCACTCTGATAGGGTGCTGCTGGCTGGTAAAATGACCAGCTGGAAAGAGGTAAAACAGGGGCCTGAATAGTACGTCTGCACAGTTGAGAGAGTGATTTTTTCTCCTTTATAGTAAATAACAGCTCAGTCATGTAGAATTTTGTAGATTATTTATATTTATAGATTATTCAGAGCTTTACCATGCATTTTCTCATTAGATGCTTGTGACCACCCTGAGCCAGTGGGAACTGACTTGCTGGCGTTCTTACATGCATTGACAAAGTGGAGGGGTACCACAGAGTCAATTTCCTCTCTGACCTTCAATTTTAGTATCCTAGGCTGCTCAAGCAAATACCATGAAATGGGTTGGTTTAAACAATGGTAATTTATTTGTTCATGGTTTTGAGGCTAAAGGAATGTTCAAATCAAGGCACAATCAAGGCGATGCTTTTTTTCCCCAAAGGCGGTGACATTCCGGGGCCGGCTACTGGTGACCCTTGGTCCTTTGTTTTGTCAGATGACAAGGCACATGACAGTGTCTCCTACACTCTCCCTTCTCTTCTGGGTTCTGCTGATGTTCAGCTTCTGTCGGTTCAGTCTGTGGCTTTCTCTTTCTTGGTCTGAATTCACTCTCTTATAAAGGACTCCAGTAATAGGATTAAGACACATCTTGATTGAGGTGAGCTGCACCTTAACTGAAGTAACCTCATCAAAAGGTCCTGATTCTACTGGATTCACACCCACAGGAATGGATTCAATTTAAGAACATGAATTTCTGGGGTACCTACAGTTCCATATCATCATACTCCACCTGCCGGGCCCCAGAGAAAAATATTCTTTCCATATATAAAATGCATTCATTCCATCACAACATCCCAAAAGCCTTAAATCATTTCAGTACAATGCTCAGTACAAACTGTCATCAAAGTTGCTTATGAGTGTGGTTTGTCCTGGAGCATAGTTGCCCTCTGTGCTGGTTTGAAGATATTATATACCTCAGAAAAGCCATGCTCTTTTGATCCAGTCCTGTGGGTGCAGACTTATTGTGGGTAAGATCTTTTGATTAGATTATTTCCTTGGAGATGTGACCCCATCCATTCAAGGTGGGCCTTAATTAGTTTACTGGGGTCCTTAAAAGAGCTTACAGCTCAGAGCCGACACAAAGAGCAGAGAGATGAAACTGAGACACAGATATTTGCAGATACTAAGCTAAGAGATGAAACCCAGAGTCTGCCCTGGAGAATTTAAATGAGGAACCACACATGTTTAGAGAGAAAGTCACTGGAAACTGAGGCTGAGAGAGCTGTTTGAAACAAGAAGCCGGGAGAGAAGGACAGCAGATGTTGCCATGTGCCTTCCCTGTCACAGAGAAACCCCAGGTGCTGTTGGCCTTTCTTTAGCGTCATGGTATCTTTCTCTGAATGCTGTGATTTGGACATTTCCATGGCCGTAGGCCTGTCAACTTGTAACTTAATAAATCCCCTTTATAAAAGCCAATCCATTTCTGGTATAGTGCATTCCAGCAGCTTTAGCAAACCTAATCTCTCTCTGTCTGTGGAACTATGAAAGCTAGAGGACAAGTTATCTATCTCTAATATACAAAGGAGGAATGGGCGCAGAATAAACATTTCCATTCCAGAAGGGAGAAATTGGAAGGAAAATGGGTCACATGTCCCCAACAATTCTGAAACCCAGCAAGGTAAGTTCCATTAGATTTTAAGGTTTGAGAGTCATCTATGGAACGATGTTTTGCCCTCCAGGCCTGATGGAGTGGCAGCCCCACCCCTTCCAAGTGCTTGTGCACTGGCTATGCTCTCCTTCATTATTGGGGTGGCAGCACTCTCCCAAACCATGAGGCAGAGGGCCCACCCTCTCCAAACTCAGGGGCAGGCTTGTCCTTGCCACACACATTGACCTGCTCTCTTAGGCTGATGCGATGTCTTCAGTCCAGACCTCAGTTTCCATGGTTCTGACTTTGAAGTCATTCTTCTTTCAGTCTGTCCTTTTTAGTCCAGGCTGGCAGTGGTTTCTTTCATACAACTTATGCAAAAGACTTGTTGGTTTTGCATGTAGTCCATAGGGGTCCAAACCATCAGACAAAAGAATGTTCCACAGATCCTCCCTGGATAACTGCACTTCTAATCCTGTATTCCATGGAAATTGCTGACTGGTTCCATGTTCAGTTAAACCTTCACATGGAGCACTGTTTTCTGGGATCCTGCTTCCCAGATGTTCAGAATTTTCCAAACCATCAGTTTCTGATTTGTTTGTGCCCAGGAGTTCAGTTCTCACCTTATCCCTTTCCTCTCACATTTTACCATAAGCTGTAAGGAGAAACCAGGCTATCTTTTCTGTACTTAGCTTGGAAATCTCCTTAACTAAATATCTAAGTTCATCACTGTTCTAGTGTGCTAGCTGCTGGAATGCAATATACCAGAAATGGATTGGCTTTGTAAAAGGGGGTATTTGATAAGTTATGAGTTTGCAGTTCCAAGGCTGTGAAATTAAAGCAACTCTATAAAAATGTCCAAACCAAGGCACCATCAAGAGGTTACCTTTACTCAAGAAAGGCCAGTGTGTTCAGTGTTTCCCTCTGAACTGGGAAGACATGTGGCGAACATGGCGGCAGTCTGCCAGCTTTCTCTCTAAGCCTCTTGCTTCCTGAAGTTCCCTGGGAGGCGTTTTCCTTCTTCATCTCCAAAGGTCACTGGCTGGTGGACTCTGTGGTTCTCTTGTCATTCTGTTGTGGTTCTGCAGCTCTCTCCTTGTTCTCAAAAGGAACTCTTTCTAAAATGTTTCCTCTTTTTAAGATTCCAGTAAACTAATCAAGACCCATATAGAATGGGTGGAGACACATCTCTATCTTATCAAGTTTAATACCCACAATTGATTGAATCACATCTCTGTGGAGATAACCTAAACAAGTTTCCAACCTGTAGTACTGAATAGGGGTTAGAAGAAACCGTTGCTCCCACAAGATTGATTAGGATTAAAACATGGCTTTTCTAGGGTACATAAATCCTTTCAAACTGGCACAGTTGCTTTCAAAATATGCCTTCTTTCCAACATCAGAACTCAATTTCACCAAGGGCTCTGCCGTTTAAGTCAAGGTTTGCTTTCCTTCGGTTTCTAATAACACATTCATCACTGCCATCTAAGGCCTCATCAGAAGTGCCTTTAATATCATATTTCTACCAACAATCTCTTCAGAGCAACCTAGACCTTTTCTATCAGGCACCTCATAATTTGTCCAGCCACTACTCATTGTTTGCAGCACGCCTGGTACCTCCTGGTACCAAAATATGTTTTAGTTTCCTGGGCTGTTCAAAGCAGATACTATGAAATGGTTTGGCTTAAACAGAGGGAATTGTTTTGAGCCTAAAAGAAAGTCCAGATCAAGGCGTTATCAAGGCAGTGCTTTCTCCACAAAGACTGTGGCATTCGGGCTGAGAGTTGGTGATCCTTGGTCCTTAGTTTGTTGCATGACAAGGCACATAGCAATGTCTCTTGGTTTCTCCCTTCTCTTTCAGGTTCTGTTGGTGTTCAGCTTCTGGCCGGTCTGTCTGTGTCTTTCTCTCTTTTTGAATTTCATTCTCTTTTAAAGGACTCCAGTAATAGGATTAAAACCCATCCTAATTGAGACGGGCCACAACTTAACTGAAGTAACCTCATCAAAAGGTCCTACTTATAATGGTTTACAGCCAGAGGAATGGGTTAACTTTAAGAACATTTTTTTCTGTGGCATATCCAGTTCCAAACCTTCACAGGTTCTGTGCTGGTTTGAAGCTATTATGTACCCCAGAAAAGCCATGCCCTTTAATCCTCATTCAGTATTGCTGGGTGGAATCCATGATTTTTCCATGGAGATATGTCTCCACTAATTTAAGGTGGGGTTGCTTACTGAGACCTTTAAGGGGAAACCATTTTGGAAAAAGTTTTAGAACCAACAGAGCTCACACAGCCTTTGGAGATGAAGAAGCAAAACACCCCTAGGGAAGCCATTGAAGAAGCCTGGACAGAAAGCTAGCAGATGCTGTGTACCTTCTAGCTGAGAGAGGAAACCCTGAAATGTCATCAGTCTTCTTGAACCAAGGTATCTTTTTCTGGATGCTTTAGTTTGGATATTTTTATAGCCTTGCCTTAGTTTGAACATTTTCACAGTCTTAGAACTGTAAACTTGCAACTTAATAAATTCCCCTTTTTAAAAGCCATTCCATTTCTGGTATATTGCATTCCAGCAACTTTTACAAACTAAAACATCTTCTTTGACTGTTAGTATAGTGTTGTGGGCCATTTTGTGGGAAGTAGATCTTGAAAAGTAGATGAATGTGCTCCCAGGGAGGAAGGGAAGAAGAAAAGGAAGGGAGGAGCATTGAGCAGAGGGAGAAGCTAGGTCTCCCATGAAGTCTCAACCAAAGCCGCAGCCCACACCCTGGTGAGCTTTGGAGTTGAGATGGCCCTTCTGAGTTGTCCCAAGTTGAGATAAGGGCCGGGCTTTTATTCCTTGGCAGGAGAGGTGCTGCCTGAGGATTGGGCGTGGCCTTGGACAGTTGCTGAAGAGAGGTCACAGCTGAGAGCCAGCAGCTTGGGGGGTAAATTCTTCAGTCCTGAAGGAGAATCTGGGCCGTGCAGACCCTGGGCTACTTACTGGTGGAGGCAGGACCACAGCCCAGGGTTCTTAACTCCTAGGCTAGGCTGGCTGTGCTACATTGAGAGGGCAGCTTTCCTGCCCCACCTTGCTACCAGTCACGGGCCCTCTCAGCCTGCCAACCTTGGCTTGTTAGAATAGTCTACATTTAAAACCTTTATTATGCTGGGAAATGTCCTGGCTTCATCTTCCTCTTCATTAATTCTCAGAGCTCTATTGGGTCTTTTGGTGCTTTCTAGGATTGAAGGTTCACTTTGTGTGTTCTGTGTGTTTTGTCTTGAGAACTTTGTGTCAACAGAGTTTGGCTCATTTGTTAATGAGCACACCTGATTCAGAGGGGCCTACTTCCCCCTCTCCCTTCCTTCAGAAACTTTGTGGGAGAAGTTTTTGAAGAAGTTATAGGAAATTGGATTGCTGTTAACTAGAATCACATTTTCCGCATGTAGCGGTGCTGCTTTGCTAAACCCAGGTGATTAGGGGTGGTGGGTGGATTAAAAGACTACTCTATCAGAGCCAACTCTTAACATGCTCTTATAACATCTGCTGCTCGCAGTCTGTTACTAGCTATGCAGTTTCTAATTTTTGAGTTCTTTTTTTATTTTTCATCATTTTTGTGTTTCATCTGTTTAAGTTTCAAAATAGCCAATACAGCCATACAAAGGTTTCAAGAGGGTATGCCATGAGGGGTTACTCCCCTGTGCTACTTGGCTACCTGGTCTCTCTCCCCAGAGGTACCTTTACTTTTGTAGATGTTCTATGTGCATATCCAGGCATACAGACATTTGTAAAGGTATAGGTATAGACAGATGTATTTTTACACTGTAAATGCTATTCAGTATCTTGCTTTTTTTTTTTACTTAGCAATATGTTGTGAGCATCTTTTCATAAAACTACTACAGAATTGCCTTATTCCTTTAAATCACTAGGATTGCATTGTATGGAGGTGCCATATTTATTTAACCATTCCTGATTGATGTCATTTATGTTATATGTAATTTTTTTGTTTTTCCAAGCAGTGTTTCAGTAAATATACATGACCATTTCTCATTTTGTCAGTGTGTACATATAGCTGAGGGATAAATATTACCAAATTGACTTTCAGTGGTGTTGTACTGGTTTATAATCTTACCAACCCGATATGGAGTAGGGGGGTGGGGGTTCTGCTTTCCACATCATTGCCAGTATAAGGTACTCTTAAATTTTCTGATGTTTGCCAATCTAGTGGATTAAACATGGTATCTTGGTTTATGGAGAGGTCTCTTATTTACAAGTGAGTTGAGCATATTTCATTTTGGTCTCTTATTGGTTTATGGGAGGTTTTTATATATTAATAGCTCTCTTTTAGTGATATATTTTGCAGTTCCATCTATCCTCCTCCTCATTTATAATAACTTCGTTCTTGTTTAGGATATTTCTTGCCATTTGTAGAGGCTCTTTCTCAGGGTTCCACTGACTAGGGAGGGGCCATGGATGAGCTGTGGGAGTCCATGATGCCCTAGAAATAGTATATATATGATCACTTTTCTGGGAAAAGAGTCCATGGCTTTCATCAGATTCTAAAAGGATTTATTTTCCCCCCAAATGTTATAAAGCCTCTGAATGCTTTGTTGTCCTTTCCTGTCAGTTCTGCCGACTGAATGGAGGTTTCTGGATTACTAGGTTGAGGATTTGCGTCACTTGGGTTTGTTACCACCAGTGCTAATTGGGCTCAAGTTACAGATTTATACTCAGTCCAGGCAGCTGGTTCTGCAATGTCCCTGCCCCCTCCAAGCCTGGGTCACTGGGGAGAGACGTGACAAAGTGAAGAGAAGTCTTTAGAAAACCTTGGCTCTCCTGAGACAGGACAACTCTGAATCTAAGTCCCTTCAAGTCTTTGTGGGAAAGGGATACAAATTATGGGGGGTGGTTGAGAAGAAAGAGAAAGGGAGAATGCTGGGGCAATGAAAACCTTCCATGGAACAATGGCATCTCTGTAACTCGAATGCAGAATGCATGGAAGGGGCCTAGTGTGTGTACCTGTGTTAAGAGTATACCTTGGGACCCTCTCCCTGGGAAGTCCTCTGGGTGATGGCACTAGTGGAGGGTACACCTGGCTCTGCTCTTTGGAACCATAGCAGCTGCTGTGACCTCACAGCTGTGACTTGCTGATGTCCTCATCACACTCTCTCTGTGGTTGGTTCATTTTATGTGCCAATTTGGCTGGATCATGGTGTTGTATTAGTCAGACTTATCCAAAGCAACAGAACCAACAGGTTATGTGAATATGTGTGTGTGTATAGAAATATAAAAAGTGATATATTTTAAGGAATTGGTTTACGTGATGGCAGGGTCCAGAAAGTGAATTCCATACAGCCAGCCATCAGGTTGGAAATTCTGTTAAGAGTGATGTTGAAGTTTTGAGTCCATATTTCTTAGGGGGTGCCGGCAGTCTGGATTTTCTAATAAGATTCCTGAGTCTGAAATCTGTAGGGGAGACCAGCAGTCTGGAAACACAGAGGGGATCAGAAGAAGTAGCCTTGGAGTAGAACTTCTTCTGGAAACCACAGTTCCTGCTCTTAAGGCCTCCAACTGTTTGGATGAGGGTCTCCTCCCACCTACTCCCACCATATTGCTAATCACAGCTACACAATGCGTAGGCCAGGGTTTGACCAAATGACCATATGCCATAACCCAGCTGAGATGACATGTAAAATTAGCCAGCATACTCCCTAAAATGCCACTGTCTCCATCACTCTCTACCCTCTTGGACTGCTTTGTCTTTCCTCAAAAGTGCTTCTGGCCCCCGACTTCCTGGTTGATGTGTTTGTATGCCCCGTATGGAAGGAACCATCACTCTATTCCTTGTCCCTAAAATAGGGCTCAGTAAGTGTTGTTTGAATGAACCAGTGAATGCTTTGTGCTTCTCTGGACATAAGGACAGTCTTCTGGGTGACAGTGTAGAAGTTGGTGGGGTACAGTTCTCAAAACCCTTCTGCCTATCACAGTCCTTGCTTGCTCCTGGGTTCACCTTATCTCAGCAGTGTCTAGGTTGTCAGGTATCCCGCTGGCATTCTTTCAAAAACCCCCTGCCCCAGGGCCACTGTGCCTCTGTGCAGATATTTGCTGAGAAAGGCACCCAGATATTGGCGTGATCGACGACCATCTACAAGCAGGAAAATAGTTTGCAGTGTCACGGGACTGTTACAGGACCCTCAACATTTCCCGAGAAAATGTATCAATACTACAGCAGATGGGAGAAGTTGCTATTTGCAAACATACATTTTTTTGGACGTTTCCCATGGAGATATATGAAGATTTGGATTTGGTCCCTTTGACTCTGATTTTTATCCGTCTCTTAGCACATTCGTGCCAAAGCTTTTTGCCATCCTGCTTGCTTTCCTTGTCCATGTTCTGAGCTAACTTGATTCATTCTGATCCTTACTCCTTGGGTGTTTCCTCTGCCTTTTTTTTATCTCCCACTTAAGTTCTTGTTGTTTTCCATCCCACCCTGTGGGGTTTCTTTTTGGTCAGTTGTCCTTCTTTCTGTCTCTGTTCATATCCTCTTGTTCCACGAAGCCCCTCATTGGTCAGTACCAGCTCTTTGACAGAGCTCAGTGTATTGCATAGGTGAGCGTAGCCAGGGGTGATGGGTGCCTCTCTAATCAGGGAGCAGGGTGCTGAGAGACAAAAGCAGGAGAAGATGGAGTAATCGTCCTTTGTAGAGATGATAAGATGAGGTTCCAACTCTCAGCAAGTGGTTCCAACTCTCAGCAAGGGGCAAAACAGGCATTGCGTGGCCTCTTGGATCATCCAAAACCTACAGGAAAGAAATGAGTGCACGCTATTTGCTTTGGTCATGAGGACATAACACTGATAATGATGATCGTAATTAACACTTATGGATCTCTTACGATCTGCTATACTGTGTCCTAGATGCCTTGATTCCTCCCAGCAAGCTTTTACATTAGATATTCTTGGCCCCATCTTGCAGATGAGGGTGACTGACTGTCCCAATTTGCCCAATTTTAGCCCTGAGAGTCTCATTTCTGGGGAAATCTCTCAGATGATGGCAAAGCCAGATTCACTCAAGGAAACAACGTCCCATCAATCATGGGGGTCTTACTGATCAGAGTTTTTAAATAAAATTATTAATAAGCACCTAATCAGGTCGTGAATGAGTAGTGAATAGACCAGGGGCCAGAACTCATGGCATAACTGGGATCCTTGCTGTGGATAGTAACCTCCATGTGTAGTCCCGGGCAGGGGGCTTTTCCAAGCTCTTCTCCCCAATATGCTGAGTTAACATTGCTACTCAGTCTCAAAGTATGGGCCCTGGTGTTCTCATTTTCTACGGTTCCTTATGAGGTGCGGGGCTCACCTAGAATGTAAATCGGCAACATTAGTAGGCACACTGTTTAGTTCAGCTAATAACTATACACCTATAATATTAAGTAAAATTATACCAGATAAACCCAGAATAAGAATGAGGGCCTTTAATCCTGTATAGATTAATGTAATGCCTGGATACATCCCAGAATATATTAAGCAGATAATCAAAAAGTATTGGCAAAGTCCCTTGAGGGATGGAGGAAAAAATATGCAACTATTAAATTTTACCACCAGCAAAACCCCTAATACTGTGTCAAACATTAGAGACACCCAAACCAATAGGCCAAGCCCTTGATCTTTTTTTTGATGATCAGATTTTATTTTTTTATTTTAATTTTTTTAATTGACAAACCAAAACAACATACAAACACGAACATTCTTAACATATGAGCATCCCATTCTTCGTATATAACCAATAACTCACAATATCATCACATAGTTGTATATTCATCACCATGATCATTTCTTAGAACATTTGCATCAATTCAGAAAAAGAAAAAGAAAAAAGAAAAAAAATCATATCTGCCATACCCGTTTCCCCTCCCTCTCATTGACTGCTAGTATTTCCATCTACCCAATATATTTTAGCCTTTGTTTCCCCTATTTTTTTCTATACCCCTTACTACTCGCTTTCATTGATCACTAGTATTTCAATCTATTCGGTATGTTTTAACATTTGTTCCCCTATTATTTATTTATTTTTAATCCGTATTTTTTACTCATCTGTCCATACTGTAGATAAAATCAGATAGAAGGTTTTCACAGTCACCTGGCACATTGTGAAAGCTATATCATTATACATTCATCTTCAAGAAATAGTTCTGCAATTTCAGGCACTTCCTTCTAGCCTCTCTAATATACCTTAAACTAAAAAGGGGATATCTATATAATGCATAAAATAACCTCCAGGATAACCTCTCAACTCTGTTTGAAATCTCTCAGCCACTGACACTTTGTCTCATTTCGCTCTTCCCCCTTTTGGTTGAGAAGGTTTTCTCAATCCCTTGATGCTGAGTCCCAGCTCATTCTAGGACTTCTGTCCCATGTTGTCAGGAAGTTTTACACCCCTGGGAGTCATGTCCCACGTAGAGAGGGGAAGGGCAGTGAGTTTGCTTGCCATGTTGGTTGAGAGAGAGAGAGGCCATATCTGAGCAACAAAAGAGGTTCTCTGGAGGTGACTAATTTTAAGTAGGCTTAGCCTATCCTTTGTGGGGATAAGTTCCATATGAATAAACCCCAAGATTGAGGGCTCGGCCTGTTGATTTGGTTGTCCTCACTGCTTGTGAGAATACCAGGAATTCTCCAAATGGGAAGTTGAATTTTCCCTCTTTCTCACCATTCCCCCACGGGGGCTTTGCAATACTTCTTTATTCACTGTTCAAATCACTCTGAAAGCCCTTGATCTTGAGGCTTGCTCTTGTGAAACTTATGTATGTCACAGAAAAGCTTAGCCTACCTATAGGTATGTCTAAGAGCTACTTCTGGAGGACCTCTTTTGTTGCTCAGATGTGGCCTCAGTCTCTCTGAGCCCCACTCTGCAAGTGAAATCATTGCCCTCCCCCTTATGTGGGACATGAAATACAGGGGGGAAATTCTCGCTGGCGGCGAGAGAGATGACCCTCAGGGATGAGTCTGGCCCTGGTACCTTACTGGATCAACAAGGCCATCTTGACCAAAAGGGGGAAAAGAAGTGTAATAAATTAGGTATCAGTGGTCTGAGAGAGTTCAAATCATGACGAGAGGCTGCTCTGAAGGTTGCTTTTACACAAACTTCAGTTAGGCATTGCTACTGACCGTAACTTGCCAAACCCCAACCAAAGCCATTCCCGCCAATCATAAAGAACACCTAGGGTGTTATATAAGTTTCTACAAAGGTTCCATGATTAGGGTAACATACCAGATACCTACAACCTGGGTCCCTGGACCTGATAAGTCCTGAAATGCAGAGGGGCCAACCTCTCCAGAACATCAAGTAGTTCCCTGCTCTGTTATTATTATCAACAGCTCCTTTCAACATGAAAAAGTTAGAATGGGCATATCCCACATACCCCTAAAGAATGGAAGAAAGGTCAAAGGCAATGGTGGAGTTATGCAGAGAGGTAGGGTTCAACAAATGAGTATGAGCGCTGAATCATTATATTGATATTTTAGTCTCTAGTATCTTACAGTAGCTAGAAGTAAAAACATAAAATGGTGGAATTGTAACTCATACCAAACTCTGAAATCTGTTCTACAGCTAATTGTTGTAATGTGCTTTGAGATTTATTGCTTTTCTATATATATGTTATTTTTCACAAAAAAGAAAAAAAAATATTTCCTCTAGCCTCCAGTGTTTTGGAGCAGCTGGAAGGAAAAATCTGAGATAGTGGAATGATAACCCATAAACTCTGAAATCTGTATCTACTTGTTGAAGTGTACTTTGAAAATCACTTCCTTTTCTTTGTCTATATGTTATACTTAACAACAAAAAAGTTAAAAAATTGTATTAGATAATACTATGCTAAATATAAATGCGCAAAGTTTTTTTTTTTGGTAGTAGATTTTCACAGTGATGGAAGCTGTAGGAACTGAGGACCATTTTGAGAAATTCTGGTTAGTGTCAGTCTTAGCATTAGTGCCTTTTTTTTTTTTTTTACATTGCAAGGAGAAAAAAATCTATATAGAGAGAGAGGATTTTGAATCAAATGGTGAGGCTGGAAGTGCATATCTTATGGAGTACACCAAACAGTTCCTCAAAGTCCCCTTGTTGAACCATGCTCTTACAAGAGTGAACACAGATTATTTATTAAAAACAAATAATACACCCAGTGCCTTTTTCCTATTAAGCAGACTCTCTGGAGCTGGACCAGCTTTCCCATTTGGGCTGAAATGGGACTTCAGAGGCCAGTGGAATGAGGAAGTTCCTGGGGTGGAAGTACAGCTTCAGAGAAAGCTGGCTAGAGAGTCTGGAAGGGGAATGTTCTAACAGTATATCTGAGCCCTGTTTTAGTGAAACCAAATGGATAAAGATAAGTGTTATCACTTATGTAATCTGATTTTTAGACTGAGTTTCTGTGCTCTGATGTACAAGTCTAGCTTTCCAATGCATTCTTTATTCCAGGTTAAAAATTTAATTAGAGAAACTATGATTCAGTTCTCAGTTGAACATTTACATTTAATCATACTCATAAAAACAAAACAAAAACAAAATTTGCTTTGAAAACGCTTCTCCAGGTTTATAAAGTGTCATTCCCACAGGATGACATTTTATTCTATTAAAATCTCACATTTGTGAGCAGTTGTTGCAATTTCAAGTCCAATTTGACGTAATGAAACTCGAATTTCCCTCTGGAGGGAATGTGCTATATGGTTCTTGTACTTCTGCCCAATTCTTTACTCTGAGATGATTTTTCCTAGGTCAAGAATGAACTTTATATCATACAGGATCATTAAATTAACTGAGCAAGTACTTGAGAGTATGGAAGTAGCAAATAGTTTTTATCCAAAATTCAGACTTACCATTTTGCCTTCCGGATTTCAGAGGAGACTATTACTTATCAGTGTATTTTTTTTAATATGCAAATTATCTAAGTGAATATTTTCCCCATGATCATCAACTGTAAATATTTAAAAAAAAATTTTTTTTAGTATCTTTGACCAAGTATTTAGCATTTTAAAATTCTTTAAACCACTTCAGTCAGAGGGACATTCTAGAACACTGAGTGTTTTTAACATTTCAGGGTAAATCTTGGAATAAAATTCAATAGTTGCCATATAATTTTCTTCTTGAATAGTCTTTGTTGTAAATTCTGTGCCACTTGCTACCAAATTCTACGAATCATGATTTTATTATCACTCTCCTGTTTTAGATACCTTCAAAACTATTAACTTTTTGTTTTCTGATTAAACATGATTTTCCCCCTGGTTTCTTAAGGGAAAGATAAATAGAAACACAAAAAAACCAAAAATTACCTGAAGTTACTCAACCCACAGATAATCACTGTGAACAAATGTTCACAGATGTTTGCACTGGTTATATATGATGTAGCTATATATATGTAGTAAATATTCTTTTTTTTCACCTTTGAATTCTTATATTACAAAATTGGGATTACAATGTGTATATTGTGTTGTAATCTTGCTTTCCCCCCCACTTAATATATAAAGAACATTTTCTTATGTTGTTAAATGTTTTTTCTTTTGGCCTGGGCAGGCTCTGGGAATTGAACCCGGGTCTCTGGCATGGCAGGAGAGAATTCTGCCACTGAGCCACTGTTGCCTGCCCTAAATGTCCTTTTAAAAGTTGGTTTTTGGTGAGAATATAGCATTCCATTATTTAGGGCTACTGTAATTCTTAAAACCAGTTCCCAGTTGTTGGACATTGAGGTTGTTTGGCTATTTTCCCTTTATAAATAAACTGCTGTTTTTGTCTTTATGATAGATCCTTAGAAGGCTTTTGACATATTGCCATATTGCACATCAGAAAGATTATGCCAAATAATACTATTCACCAACAGTGTATAGAAGTGCCTTTTAAAATTTGCATTTTGATAATTAGTAGGGTTAATCATAATTTTTGTATTTGATTGAAAATTCATGTTTCTGCTTTTATGAACTAGCGTTAAGGATTCGCCCCCCCCCCCCCCATTTTTCTCTTGGCATATTTGTTGTAGGCTTGTAAGAACTCTTTACATATTAAGGATATTAACTTTTTGTCTGTCTTATATTGCATATATTTTCTCCCAGTTAATCATTTGCTTTTTAATTCATTTTATGTCTCCTTTGGGGGACTTACATAGAAATTTTGTATTTTGTTAGCCTTTTTTTAGTTTTTATGCTAAAGTTAACCAGAGGGTTTGATGTTGGTTTTGTTTTATAAATTATCATTGAGTTTTGCCAGTGTTTCATCGTTGTTTTCAGAAAAATCTTTTTGGTGAGTAGGGATTTTTGACTGTCATTTCTAAATTTTTGTGTAGTGGTTTAACTTCTTGGTTTCAGGTACTGGTTAAAAACATAGACATTAGGATCTGACAGCTTTATATACTTATTCCTCCTATCTATTAGCTGTGTTATCTGGGGCAAGTTAATTAAACCCTCTCAACTTCAGTTTCTGTTTTGCAAAATGGTAATGAGAATACCTCATCGGTATTCAGTGGGGATTTGATTACATTCTTATATATATATATAAAGCGCATAGTTCACCCTGAAAGTATAGTCATCATTTTATTAGCAAACATATGGCAGCTGGTTCTTCTCTTCAGTTAAACTTTCAGGGTTATATTTATCCCTTCGAGGTATGTATTAATTAGACGCTTTCAGATAGTTGAGAAACAGATCCCGCTCAGTTTATCATGATGATGAAGTTTTATTTTAAAGGTAAAGGAGAGGTAAGGAAGAAGAGTACGGGGAAGGCACCTCTCCCAACACCTCCCTAAGGACTGGAATGTCTCTTGGGACAACCCTCTGCTTCTGCCCCATAGCTTTTGTGACCAGTAGGGAATATTCTTCCCAACCCTCTGCTTCTTGGCTTCTCACTATTTCTGGCATCCCTGCCTCCTGCTTTTTGCTTTCTGCTCTTTTTGGGTTTTCTTACATTGCTTAGATTGGTGACATAGTGCTATAAAAATATGATAAATTGAATCTCACCTCTTTGTCACCTTCCTGGCACTCAGCAATATTTAACAGTAGTAATATTTCATTTAACATTGGAAAAAAAGGGCAAATTTATAGGTGATTCCCTATAACCCTATACCAGATTAGGATGATTTTGTTTTAGTTTGCTAAAGTTGTTAGAATGCAACACACCAGAGACTGAGGGAATTTATTTTGTTACAAATTTGTAGTTCTTTAGAAGAAAGGCAGCTAGCTTTCATCAGAGTTGCTCTGTCACATGGGAAGGCACATGGTTTCGTCTGCTGGCTCTTTCTCCTGGCTTTTGGGTTCCAGCAGCCTTCCCCAGGGTGGTTCCTTTCTGCATCTCCAAATGTCTGGGCTGAGCTGCGAGTGCTGACATGAGGGATGCTGAGCTACTGAGCTCTCTTCTAACCTCTCTCTCATTTTAAACCTCCAGCTAATTAAATTAAACCTTACTCACTGTGGAAGGCACGCCCCTTAGCTGACTGCAGATGCTAGTGTTATCAGCTGTAGATGAATTTCACATAGCTGATGATTTAAGTCCACAGCAACAGAACAATGGGGCATCATCAACTGGCCAACTTGACACCTGAACCTAACTATCACAGGTCTGGAAAAGTTTATTGGACATCTTAATTCCCCATGTTTGTGATTTGGTCGTCAACATTTTTGTCCACACTCAACAAAGCATTTTACTGGTCTTTGGGAATTAGGATTTCTTCCTTTGTGAACTGGCCCTTTAATCCTAAAGTCCCCTGTTACAACTGACGTGCTCTAAGATTTCTTTAAATTTTAGAACTGGTTTGAGAATTCTGATTTAGATTGTTAGTGCCAGAATTTCCATGTGTCCTATTCCTACATTGCCACTCATTTTCCTCTCCTCAAAAGGCTACTTTATTCTTGGACCTTTTCAGCTGCATTTGGCTGCCAATCATCCTATGATGTGAGAGTAGGATATTGATTGTTTTCTATTGCCTGTGGAACAGGAATACTTCTTACATTAGAGCTTAACTTGGACTTTAATGCCAAGTTTGGAAGAAAGCATGTCTAAGACCTTTTTGTTGTGAATAGGAAGGCCATCCAAGGCCTAGGGGAAGGGAAAGGAAGAAATAAAAGAAAAAGAGAAAATAACTCATGATTTCTTCTTTTCCCCTTCTCTCTACACTCAAGGAAAACTCTCCATTTTCATAAAGTCCACTTTTAGATTTATTTCTTAATCTAAAGCTATCTGCTGGATGTACTACAAGGTCAGAATGATTACTGCTGGAGAGAATATCCAGTTTTCTTTCTTTTTTTGAAAAAATGATCATTTGTCTTTTTCTTTCATCAAATATTTATCGATTACCTCCTTATTTTGCAGAGCTGCTGATAACCTATATGGACTTCCGTGCAAATTAGGAAACTAATTTGACGAACTAATTAGAAAATGATGTCACTCTAGGCAGCCCAATTAGAAAAAGGTATCCTTTCCAGATAGGCCAGTAAAAACAAGTACATCTTTTGAGTGGCCCAATTAGAAAAAGGCCCACCTGTTTGTGCAGACTGCTTGTAAAAAGTGTACCCTCTGTGTAGATGCAGCTTCAAGGCCATGGTTTGGCAAGCAGACAGTATTTCAGGAAGAAAAATATATGCGCAGGTTTGACAGCCCAGAGGAGCTTGAATTTTTGCCCCCACAGGCCCCCCTCCAATGATCACTTTTGTGTAAAGCCTCAATAACACTGTGAATAGGTGCAAGAATCGGATCTGCCCTCAAAGAGCCTGTGTTCCAGCATTGAACCTAGCTATCACCAAAGACACGCAATTCTTAATATTACAGTAAAAAAAGTTACATTTCCTAAAAGAGCACCCAATTAAGTGCCCTTGGGTCTTCAAACATCTCAAGTAAAAAAATCTACAGAGTTAGTCCTGGTCCCTGTCTAGCGAACTCTACTTGTTTCTTTGCTCTGCAGAAGAGAAAGACAAACAGGATGAAGAATCCGGCTGTGCAGTTGTGTTTGTGTCACTCACTGCCTGGGAGACACCAAGCGTTCCAGGCATATTTGACAGTTAGGGTCTAGGGTCTCTGGAAATGCCCTTTGCTGGAGTCTTGAGACCTGTAAATCTTCTGTCTTTTGGGTGTCAGCTCGATGGATTGTGTGCTGGTCCCAGACTTCCTGTGTGTTGTGAGTAGTAGCAGCTGTTCAGTGGAGGTCTGATAGCCAACCCCCCTAGTCTATAAGTCTAAAGCAAAAAGTCCCCCCGAAGTGCTGATTTCTCAACTCTCACTGCACAGTGTATTCCTTGGATGGACAAATAGCATGACAACTTAATAAGGAACCTCCTGTGGCAATTAAGTGCAAGTGGAGAGAATGAGATGCCAGAACCTTTGATCAGAGATTGATCCCCCCCCCCCCCCCGGAAAAAACCTGGTGGTTTTGGGTTTCTCTCTGTGTAATCCTAGAGGGTCATCCATCTCAGTGTGACAGAGGAGAATTTCAGCATTAGGAAAGTAACTTCTGATTTATCACAAACAGGTGGGTGGGCCAGGCCTTGGTGATGCCCAGGCAGAAGCAACCTTTTAAATATAATTGTTCAGTGTGGTTCCTGCCTCCGAAAGGGCTCGGAAGCTGGGGCTCTGGGCTTTGCAGTGGTGGTGGAGTGGAGAATCCCTAGGGCCAACGTGGAGGAGGGAGCCTCTGTCCCAACCAGCCTCTCATAAGGTGCTAATATATCCACATTCACCGGATATCCTGAAGGCCGAGGCCCACCTCAGAAATCATGCTGGGAAAATCCAGTTAATGAGTCAGATGGCTTTCTAGTGGGATTCTCTTGTTTCTCCAGTGGCATTTTCCCTGGGAAGGAACCTGAGACTTCTCTCTCTCTCACGTCCTTTGCTTCATTGAATTCTGCTATGTGTAATTCACTTTATATCCAAATACTACTGTACCCGGAAAAAATCTTCCTGCTGATTAAGGGAACTTATGTCACTGATCGGACTCTTGATTTATGTATTTATTTATTTGCATGGGCAGGCACCAGGAAACGAACCCGGGTCTCTGGCATGGCAGCTGAGAAGGCCACCACTGAGCCCCCATCGCACGGCCCCTGATTTGTTTTCATTGTATGGAATTACATGCTGCCTGATTGGGTGTGGGAGTCATACAAACATTCTATCTTTGAAAATATTTTGTCCTGATAGTGATTTTCCTGGTACATGTCTACCTCCACGAGAAGAATAAAGTGTTTACATTTCTGTTAGGAGGAGGATATCTTAAGGAAGAAACACATTGAGGTATATGAAGTGATTCGATGGTTCACAACGGTACTTATATTCAGTTTGTTTGTAGGATGTTGACAGGTGACTTGTGAATAATTTGCGTATGATTTGTGTCAATTCAAAAGGATTTTTTATGTACCCAAGAAATGTTAATACCGAAAATGTTCTTATTGCCGATAGCATGTTGCCATGCTATGACTTTTTTCTTATCCTTATTCTGCTTCATTCATTCAATAGCCCAAGAAAGGTCTTTGGACTTTCGGGGAAAAAAGGGCAAGAGATGGACAAGGTCAGGGGGACTGTGATGTGGGTGGCATGGTCAGGGCTAAAAGTTATTCTGAGTGGACTCTGATGTCTCTTGGGCTTTTGGTGGAGAGTGCTGCCATGGCCCTTTTTCTTGCCTCACTGCCTCAGTTTCCCTGCGTTCCAGCTCTCTTAGCCATTCAACCTCTTTGGCTCTCCCCAGGGTGCAGGTCACTGGTAAGAGCTGTGGGGATGACTGTACCGGGCCAGTTGACTTGGGTGAGAGAAGTGGGGGTACCAGCTGGAGTAGAGGGTATTTTTGCTGATATTCTGTCAGAGATGATACAGAGCCCTGGAAACTGAGCGACACGGACTTGAGCTCCGAGTCCCCCAGGTGGGCTGGCTGCTGTGGGAAGGCAAAGAGGCAAGCAACCCAGGGCGCTATTTCCCAGCCTTATTTTTTTACCCACCTGCCCTGTAGTGATTCACCATTTGGTCAAACAATTTTATATTTTGTGGTTATCATTAAGGCAAGCTTTGTATTTCGTGGTTTTCATTAAAGTGAAAATAGCTATGCTGAATGTGCTTTCTCTCTCTCTTTTTTTTTTTTGTTTCTCGTTTTTTATTAGAGAAGTTGTAGGTTTACAGAAAAATCATGCATAAAATACAGAATTCCCATATACCACCCTGTCATTAACACCTTGCATTAGTGTGGTGTGTTTGTTACAATTCATGAAAGAGCATTTTCATAATTGTACTATTAACTATAATGGTCCATCGTTTATAATAGGCGTCACCATGTTGTACAGTCCTATATATTTTTAAAAATGTTTATTCTAGTAACATATATATATATATAACCTGTAATTTCCCCCTTTCAACTACATTAAGATATATAATTCA
This sequence comes from Myrmecophaga tridactyla, assembly GCA_004026745.1. NCBI lineage: Eukaryota > Metazoa > Chordata > Mammalia > Pilosa > Myrmecophagidae > Myrmecophaga > Myrmecophaga tridactyla. The sequence goes on along the minus strand of PVIY010008158.1, from coordinate 49,383 downwards.
CTGCTGTTAATTACATTCAGAATGTTGTGCTATCATCACCACCATCATTACCAAAACTTTACGATCAACCCAAATAGAAACAGTACAATTTTTAGCATTATGACTGTGCTTTTTGCAAGCTCACTTTTCTTTCTTCTAGACTCTGAAGCCCATCTCTTATCTCCTAGCACTGAACTTTGTTATGGGATGGAGCAGGGGTGGGGGGTGGGATGGGGTAGAAGCTTCTGGAAGTGTGAAGACTGAGGATTATTATTGTCAGATTACCCTGTGTGGAGAGACAACTTTGAGAAGTTTGAGAGAAAGGGCAGTACTAAAAAAAGACCCAATAGAAAGTGAAGCCTTTAATATCCAGAAAGCATCTGACCCATAAACCTAAATAGTTTGTTAGGAGCCTCTCCTTATTCTCTTTTATGGCTTATATGACAAACATATATAATGCATGGGATAGTGGAAACAGCTTTAATGATTGTGAGTTACTCTTAACTTATGACTCTACTCTTCCACATTTCTTGATAGGTATATGAATAAAAAGGACAAAAGAGTTTATTCTGCACCTGGCTATGGAGGAAATTATTTTAAAAGTCAAGGCTGCCGATGATTTCCTGCTGAAGGAACCTTATTCAGATTTTTCATGTTTACGTTCCTATCTGAATTCATTGTCTTCCACCACTAACTTCCCTGCTTCCTGAGTCCCCTCTTTGGGTCTACCATTCCGTACAACCCCTGCTCAGAATCTTGGGGTTGTTTTGCACTCCTCCATCTTCCCCTTTCCTGTCTGGTTATTTGCAGCTCCTTTGAGTTCCCTGTGACTTTTCCATTTTGGCCGCTACTTACCAGTTGCTTTGCCATATTCTAGGTTTGTCCTCATTAATCCTCCCCATCCCAGTTCCTCACCACCGTAATCAGTCCTGAGGATCTATAAAAATGCCATGGCATGTGAATCATGCCAAAGCCCTCCATTAAAGACCTCAACTGGGTCCCTTATTAACCTACAAAGTCAATTTCAAGCTCCAGCTCCCAGCATCCAGAGTCTCTGTAATCACGCGGGTCTGGCTTGCTTCTCTCCCATCGCTGTTGCCTCGTCGGTCCAAGCCGGGTGAGTTCTCTGTTTTCTGAGTGTGTAGTGGGCCTGCTGGCATCATTTTGCTCACTGCTGGAGGCGCTTCCAGGCCAACCCTCCCAGCCCCTTTGAAATTCTCCTGCCCTAATGGACCCAGCCTGGTGCAGTTTCTCCCACCTCTTTGTTCTGCTTCCCTTTTGTCACAGCTCACCCCTCACATGGCTTCTTCACCAATTAGTGGGGTGATTTAGGGTAGGACCAGGTCTTGCTTGGTTTTGAAAAAATACCCTCCCGTGCTTGTCATGGTGCCTTACAAACAGTGGGTATGTAGGAAAATTGCAGAATGGAGGTCTGTGGGTGGGAACTCTGGCTGCAGTTCTAAGGCTTGGTCATGATCCAAAGGTCTTCTGATTCCCAGGAAGCTTTGAGAGCTTTGAGTCCAGCTCTCTTCACAAACGTCACTCTACTGAGTCTTGTGTGCGCAGTGATGATCAATACTCTAGAAATAAGCCTTTATTCAACGTCAGCCGTGGGTTTTTTGTGGTTTACTTTTTAACTTTCTGATGGATGAGACCAGAAGTGTGGGAAACAATTTCCCTGGGGGATTTTAGGATCAACCAGATGCCGACAGTGTCATAGGCATTAAAGCTGGGGCTGTCCTTTAGGGTGTCTGGGGGTGTCTGCTGGGGCGATGGGGCTGAAGCTGCCAGGTTGGAAGGGATGCTTTCTCAGGTGAAGCAGGTGAAAGGGAAGGTGTCACCCTCCCCAGCTTCCCGGCCCCGCTCTGGCCCCTGGGAAAACAACTCTGGGTTTGTCCATCTGGACACCGATGCACCACCACGAGTTCTCTGGCCAATCTGGCCTGGGAAGGCAGAGTGTGGTCAACCTGGCTTCTTCAGTCAGCTGAGATTGATGGACCCTCTCCCAGGGAGCTTTTGAGATCTTGATTAAGGACCTGATATCTGTACCATTTGTGTTTAGCTAATATTTAAACTTGCAGCTTGCCCTTTTCTGTGTTCTTTGTCCTGCCTATGGTATTTCTTCCTCTACTAACCAGGTTCTGATAATCTGATGTGACAGAGCTCTGTCCCTGGGCTAAGGCAGATAGTCCATGAAGTTGCATTAGTGGAACCATGTAAAGATTTGGGAATTATACTCTTAAAGTGACCCAGGTGGACAGTAAGATAAAGTTGTTTTTGTTTTTTCTAATTCAACAGAATTACCTGTTTTAGCTATTCGCAGTGATCGAATATCCCACTGGAAAGGTCAATTTCGTCCCCAGTCCAGCTCAAGTTGCCCCTCTCGGGGGCAAGAAGCAGCTTAGCTGCTCATTGAAAGTCAAATCCAGGCTGCACCATGACCTACCTGGGTCATCTTTGAGCAGGATTCTTAATCTGTGTAAACATGAGTTTCCCCTCTGTAAAAAGAAAGGATAGCATTAGCCTCATTAGGCTGTGAAGATTATATGAGACGAAGCACATAAAATGTTTCTTAAAGAGTCTTGCTTGTCAAGGCCTAAACACGTGGCAATTTGAGACGTATATGGCTTGGTGACTGGCTCACGTGTGTGCCTTTTTATTTGTTTTCACACTATGTCGTTAACAAAAGAAATGACAATTCCCCAAGTAGCTCATGAGTTTTTTTTTTTTCTTATGGACAGCTGTGCTAGATAATTTAGACTACTTATATGACTCCCCTAGCCAGGTGAATATTTATAACCCTTGAGTTAATCATTTACAGTTATATTAATTAATTAGTGAATTAATGAATATGTATCTGACCCATGGAGAGCTAGCCCTTGTGTTGCTTAATTATAAGACCTCGCACTGTCAGTTTGTTGTTAATCTTTTATTTATGTAATGGTAAAAATATGTTCAATATAATGAGAATAATGTACCAACCCCAAAATAAAATAATGATCAAGTGTCTAATTTTGGGAGTGGGTGGATTGGAGGAGAGTTGGGATTTGCAACCAATAAATCTTGTTTCAAGAGTGACATCCCACAAAAGACATATTAAAATCTTGCCAGCCTGTTGGTGGTATAACAAGGCCCCATTCATATTGAGGGAAAAAATGGGTAACTGGAGCTTGACCCATATTCACAGTAGGGGACCCAATAGGATAGGAAAAAAAGGAAACCCAAGGCGACAAAAACAAATAAAAAAGAGAGTGACCTCTTTTTTTTCAAACTCAAGCAGAAAGTAAGTATCCAAAAGGAACGTACAAAAGATATGCTTATTTGTAGAAAAGTTAATAACTTAAAGGAGGAAGTTTATTGAAATCCATTGGCAGGATGAAAACATGTGACAGAGAGGGAGAGAGACCTTTTGGGATTGTTGGAGTTTGCTCAAGTCACATAGTTTCCTCTAAGGGGGGTCAGTGGGTCACTGCTCCCTTAGATTCATTGTTTCCTTTCTTTATTACTGAAACTTGAGAGATGTTTTTCTTGGAGACATTAATTAAAATGGTTTGAAGAACAGCCCATATTAAAAAAAAAGGAAAAGGACTCCAGTGTTCAAATCCTATGACCTCACTCAGGCATTCTACACACTCACACGCATACTTATGCATGCATGCACACTCACTGACACACACACCTCCTACCAAGTTCCCATGTTACCTGCTTGTGAATTCTTTGCGCTTCCCAAGAGCTGTTATCTGTTGTGCGTGGAAGCGGAGCTCTCAGTCTCCCAAGCCAGCGGAAGGGAGGCCAGGAAGATTGATGATGTCACTGCAGGAGCACAACTCCTGCCTTCTTGCAGATTGACACCATTGGTGTACATACATAAATCAGGGCATAATGGGAAAAACATCCCGTTTTCCCTTCCCGGTGAACACAGGCGCCCGGGCGGGCCGTGTAATGCCTGATTTACGCTCAGAGGAAAGAAGCCTTGTGTTCATGCAGCCCGGTGAAGCCATCTGCAGACATTTATTGAGGACCTAGTGTGAGGGGTCACCAGCAGTTCCGGGGGCTGAGAGACGGGGGCGGGGGATGATAATAATGAGTCCTGTGCTCAGTCTAGTGGACAGCACAGAGGCAAAACTGTTCATTCCACTTTCCTGGATCCACCGTAATCTCTCGCCATCCCCTACCCCCACCTCCACGCACTGGGGGCAGGCCTGGTGCATTTGCACTTACCTAGAACTGCCTGGCCCTCTTCTGGGAGGCAGCCCCCCCCAACCCCCTCCCCAGCACATACTTGCTTCTTTTCTCTTCCTCCCTCCCTTCCTTATATCCTTCCTTCTTTCTTTCCTCCCTCCCTCCTTCCCTCCCCTTCTCTGCTTCCCCTTTGTCATCTCTTCCTCTGCCTTTCCTTCCCTCCACCTTTCCTTCTCTTCCTTTTTTCTTTCTTTTCTCCCTCCCTTCCCTCCTTTTCCTCCCCCATTCCTCCCTTTCTCTCTCCTCCTTGCTCTCTTTCTTTCTTGCATTAGCACCACCTATATATACCAGTGATATATCCTTATCTCACTCTATTGTCCTTACTGTTTCTTCAGGTTTTTTTCTTTTTTGTATGCTGTATGGTGGAGGTCACATTTCATTCTTTTTCCATGTGAGTATCCCGTTATTGCAGCACCATTTGTGGAATTTTTTTGGGGGTGGGGTGGGGGGTAAGTACATGAGCTGGGAATTGAACCCTGGTCTCCCCCAAGGCAGGTGAGAATTCTACCACTGCACTACCCTTGCATCCCTGTTTCCTTAGTTTTAACTACAACTAATGAGCTGTCACTGTGTGCCAAGTGGTTTGCATGATTTACTTTGCCCACTCTTATCCCCAGTTTGCCCGTGAGTCTGAAGTTTATGGAGGTTCTGTTTCTTGCCTAGAGTCTCTGAGTTCTGGGACTTTGGCCCTTGGTGTGATTCCCACAGATCTGTGATTGGAAATTTCATGTGCAGTTTGCAGGTGAGAAGACACAGGGCTTCTTCATTCATTTGCTCAGCAGATTTTGCTTTGAGCGCTGGGTCTCAGGCAAGGTGTGTGCTGGGTCCGGGTTTAGAGGATGGAAAGTGACTTGCCCAAGGCCATGCCACCAGCCCTGCCCTGTCCAGCCCAGGAGCCACTAAGCCGCAGGAAACCACTGAGCTGTGAGCTGCATGTGCCTGGTCCAAGTTGACATGTTCTGAAGGGACACCGGCCTTCAAGGACTTAGTCCAAGCACAACGCAAAATATCTCATCAAGAATTTTTAAAATATTGATCACATGGTGAGATGATAATATTTTATACCTATTGGGTTATATAAAAATATTCTGTTGATTAATTCCACCTGGTCCTTCTTACTTTTTTTTTTAATGTGGCTACTGGGAAATTTAAAATTGCCTGTGTGGCTTGTACATATCTGTTGGACAGTCCTGAGCCAATGTGTGGTGGAGCTGGAATTTCCACCCTGTCCTCAATTCTGTTCCCTCCCCCACAGGCTTCTCTGGTGTCACTCTGAGGTAGGAGCTGTTAATGTCCAGACAGAGTGACCGGTTGACCAGTAGTTACTTCTCTCTCTATGGAGACATTTTGATGGGCTGGACAGAGAGGCTTTGATGGGTGGGGAAGTAGGGACTAGCCCTTGGGGCAGCATTCTCCTGCCTGTGGACACATCCAGGACACATTAAAAGTGGCGGGGAACGTAAGGGGGATTGGTGCCAGATCATGGAAGGTTTTTAATGTCTTGTCAAGGAGCCTGGACTTTAAAGATTTTCTCAGCAGAGGAGAGGTTCACTGCATCCTTAGAAAGAAAACTCAGGTGCCTCAGTGTGGAGAAGACACTGGAAGCCGGGAGGCTTAGGGGGCTGAAGCCATTAGGAGGTTGGGAGGAAGGGAAGGAAGGAAAGGTAATCAGCCACTCAGGCCACTTGACCTGTGGTAGAGGTGATGTCAGCCCTGGTAAAGGAACATTGAAAAGGTTCTTATTCTTAGAGGGTGATTTGATCCTGAAAGGGCTGGGTTGGAAAAGTTGGGGGCAGGGTGTGGGCGTGGAGGCGTCCACTGGGCAGGGAGAGTTTGTGTCTTCAGTGAGTTACCAGTGATGGCGGTTGAGGGACGGCCTTGAGTAACCAACTTGTTATCTTTTGGATTCCAATGATCTATCTGCTTTTAGGTCATGTTATTGGAGGCTTCTTCCTTATTGTCACATTCTGGATTATCAAAAATGGGGCTGAGTTGGAGGAGGCCTGGAACAAAAAGGGGCTGTTACCCTGGCCAGATTTTAACCGATATATTTCCCACACTTGGGACCGAGCATTGTGGGAAACACCAAGATGAATTAGACGTGGTCTCAAAAAACCTGTTCCCAAGCTGAGTCTTTTTGATTCTTTTCCAAAAACATAGAGAAATGATTTTAAAGTTACCTGTACTCTTGTCCTATATTTTGGAGAACTCCAACTGGGCAGGGAGGTTGGGGGTAACTTCAGAATTACTTTTATCCTTGGGGATAACAAATACCCTTTGATAATGAAGGAAGAATGTGTGTTTTAACTTAAGTATACAGGCTTCTGGTGAGAATTACAACAACTGTGTAATTGTTGCTCATTCATGTACTTTTAAAGCCAACAACTCAGCCCTTCTACCCAGATATCTCAAAGTTTTTCCTTTTGCATTTGTCCTGGCTTACAGGAGCCAGTTTCTACTTTCCCACCAGCAGGGTGTTTCGAGGATTTGAGGATGTGATTTGCTTACTGAATGGGCACTGTGTTAGTTAGATTCAGCTGTCAACTTGGCCAGGTGCGCATACTTAGTCTTGTTGCTGCAGACATAAACCAATGGTATGTGAACCTCATCTGTTGCTAATTACATCTGCAGTAGGGTAGGAGGCGTGTCTGCTGCAATGAGTGACGTTTGACTTAATTGGCTGGTGCTTAAATGAGAGAACTCAACGTAGCACAGCTAAGCAGCTCGGCATTCCTCATCTCAGCACTTGCAGCTCAGCCCAGGCCTTTGGAGATGCAGAAAGAAGTCACTCCGGGGAAAGTTGTTGGAACCCAGGGACCTGGAGAGAAGGCCAGCAGAGACCATCCTGTGCCTTCCCACGTAAGAAAGAACCTCAGTGGAAAGTTAGCTGCCTTTCCTCTGAAGAACTAACAAAATAAATCCCCTTTTATTAAAAGCCAATCCGTCTCTGGTGTGTTGCATTCCGGCAGCTAGCAAACTAGAACAGGCACTGAAGTCAGAAAGCAGAGAATCCCAGTGAAAGTAGCTTTAGAATTCCATGTTGCCCAGCCCTGGATTCGCAACAGACTTTATTTTCCCCTATGCCAGACCTGAGCTCTGCCTATGCTCAGAACTGCGTTCTGTTATCCTCAAGCCCCAGGCTTCATGAGCTCTGTTGTTTACACTGGCGAAGGAAACTTTTTCCTTCAATTGCAGAAAGATAGACAGTATGCAGCAGCAGGAGGTGGTCTAAGGGGAGCCAGGTCAGAAGAGCCCTGCTACATAAATTGCAGCAATTAACCGGGCTTCTAGGAAGGACAGTGCCATGTGTTTAGGGTCCAGCATCACTTCTCCGTGAGTTGGGGCAACACCGAGATTAATTATAAACCCAGAAAAGCATATTTTCTGGTTTCCAATAAATAAGTATCATTCGCACAGCAGCATGTTCCGTCCTGATGCCCTTAAACACATCGTGCCTTGGAAAGACGGCCTGAAACCAATTTATATTAACGGTCCTGCTGGGTCATGCTAATCAACACACTTTTTAGCCTTCAGCAACTTGTCATTTCCTTGTTTTTTGTTGGGCTTCCCCTCTAACCTACCCCGTGCAATTCATCTCATCCAAAGAGTCACCCAGATTCTAACAGTTATATTTTTTAAATGAGACTTACAAAGCAAGCCATTCTGCTAAAGGCTTTCCATAAAGGTTCTGAACTACCTAATCGAATCGTGGTCCTGCCAACTACCCTTAGGTTCGTTCATTCATTCATTCATTCAGAGCTATCTATTGAGTATCATCTGTGTGTCAGCAATGTTCCAGATGCTGAGGCTGATCAGTGAAGGAGACAGATGGCCATCCTGTCCTTCCTGGAGTTTACGTGGTGTCAGACAGATTACCTACTCAATCCATGAGTTCTGTGGAAATTAAAGGGCATTAAGTGCTGTGGGGGATAGTAGTCTAGAGTGAGGGCAGTGTGAGCAACTGGTGGGTGCCCTTGGAAGCAGGCAGGTCCAGGGAGCCTTTCTGGAAAGATGCCATCTCGGCAAACTCTTAGAGGTATGGGCATGAGTGCGTGGTTACGAGCCAGCTGCAAGGCCCCAGTGTGGGATCACTCTTGGTGAGTGATCCCACACTGAGACAGAGGCCAGCGGGAGCAGAGGGCCTTCAGAGAGCAATGGGAGATGAGATGGGAGAGGTGAGCCTCCATGGGGGTCTTGCAGGCATTGCCAGGACTGGGGCTCCTATTCTGGGAGAAGTGGGGAGTCCTGGGAGCCTATTAATGCCCCTTAGTTTTGGGGAGTTTTCCTGTGCCCCTAGATTCACTGCTCTGGAGAAGGGGACAGGTGGTCTAGGTATGTTTGGCAGGGAGAAGGGGACCTACAGGGACACAGCTCGGAATTACACATTCGGGTGAGAGGGACTTTCGGGTGACACAAGGGGGTGGGCAGTGAGAAGTCCAGATTCTTCTGGGTTGGAATGCCCAGGCCCCCCCCAACAACCCACCAGTGTTAAGCTGGGCCTATTAATTTTCTCTAGCACCCTTCTCTCTATCATCTTATCCACCAACTCTTAGACTTTTGGAAAGTGAGAAGAGTCTCACTTTTAGAGCAGGAAAGCTGAATGGTTACAGTCTGCATGCAATATAAAGGGTATGCCTTTAACTTGGAAGCCATGGAAAATTTCTCTCTGCCCTGACTCACCCAGGGATACCCTTTGTTCAATTTTCTTATATCCATTTTCTGGCGTTTGCATTTAGCATAAGTTGTGTGGCTTCCGTCACGTTTAAATGAAGCCCGAAAGATACACACAGAGTTGGGGAGAGCTGTGGCCATCCATCCATCCTCCTACTACTTCCCTCCCTCCCTGCCTCCTCCTTTCTTCCCTCCCATCCTTCCTTCCTTAATTTGTACATGTCCTGCTTGGGTCATTAGGGTTCAGTAGAGAAGGTTGAGCCCCTTCTGTCTTTCTGACACTTTGCAAGGCATTGGGCCTATGAGTGTGAGCCGCAGTTTAAAAATGACACCTGGAATTGGTACCAGGAAGGGGGCTCTAGAAATGTGTTCTAGGGAAAGCATGAGTGGAGACGAAAAGTGAAAAAGATCAGCAGGGATGACCCCACCCAGCCTTTGAGAGGGGAACCTGGAGGCAGGAGAATTCTGTGCCTTAAAGGAGCAATGCCCGGCTATGGCCCAGTGAGGGTAAGGGGTTTGTGGGTGCTGGGTGGGGGACGGGTATGGGTATAGCTGTAATGAAGCTGGCCAGGGAAGCCTCTCTGGAAGGGGACATCTTCTAGAGGAGGGTCTGCAGACTGCATCCCAGTCAGGCCATAGCTGAAACAGCTCCCATGGTTGGCATTGGCATTTCATATGAAGCTTGAAGGCAGGGACTTTTGTTGGCTTATGTTGTAGCTGGGAAAGCTGAGGCCCTGCAGGGACTTGGCCTACCCGAGGTAGATGACCAAGAACTCACCAGACTGACCTTCTCTGTAATGAACTGGTGGGATTTTTTTTCTGCATTTGTTCATTAATTCATTCACTCCCTCACTTGTTCTGAATGAGGCAAATACCGTGCTAGGTGCTGGGGAGGTGAAAGTGAGGAGGCCAGGCACAATTCCTGCCTTCCTGGAAATTCCACTGAAGGTGTTGCAGACTGCCAAGGGTGTGATGAGTGTGGCATCTGGGAAGTGCAGGGTGACCTGGCCAGTGAGAGAGCAGTGGGAGAGAATTCCAGGCAGAGGCGGGTGGGGTTAGGAGGTAAGGGGAAGGGAGACCAGCAAGGACTGATCCAAGTGAAAGAGGGTGCAGGTGTAGCCCTGGGGAATGGGGGAAGGAAGGGAGAGATTTTAGGGGGTGGAGGTGACGAGGAAGTGGTGATTCATGAGGTGCGTGAGTGGGGGTGGGGTGGCTGGAGGAGGACACCCAGTATGGGGCTGGGCAACACCTGCGGATGAAGGGTCTGTTGGTTGAGCTGGGGGCCCCAGAGAGGAGCAGGGGAAGGAGATGGGTTTGGGGACCCCATGGGACATCCAAGGCTCAGCCAAGAGGTGGGAGCAGAACATCTTCGTCATTGGGATTCATCAGCATGTGGATTGGTGTCATGGAAGTGGCGGGGATAGGGTCATATAGGCTACTTAAAGGAAGGAGGAACCTAGAAGGCTGGGGTGTGGTGGCGTGGGCGATGGCTTTAGGATGGAGAGTGAATCAGACAAAGACTGTCTCTTAGACTGGGTGCCAAGGGGGCTTCAGGGACCATGGTGAGGGCAACGTCAAGGGAGTGGCAGGGGCGAGACCTGGATGGCTGGGGCCTCTCTGGCTTCTGCTGGCTTACCTTGGAGTGGAGTAAGCAGAGGGCCGGAGGTAGTCATAGACATGACCGAGGACTCACCGGTAGTGGCCTGGTGGGCTTCCCCTTCTGTCCATTCATTCACTCCTTCCCTCACCTGTTCTCTCACTGCTCTCCTCTTGTGCAAAATGTGCAAATACTAACAACTAACACCTGTTGAGTGCTCCCGTGACTCCTCCTGATGCTAGATGCCCTTCATGCCTCTCCCCAGGTGTCTTTTCCGATGTCTCCAGGAGGTAGGCACTCCCCCTGCCCCTCCTTGTTTTTATACGATGAGGAAGCTAACGCTTAGAGAAGTCCAAGCCACCAAGGGGCAGAGGCAGTGTTTGCAGTCACGGCACTCAACTTCAGAGCCTGCATGGCCAACTGCCGTGCCGTGCCGCCCCTGAGCTGCCGAAATGGGGAGAACCAGTTGAGGTGATGAAAGGAGCTATGTGTAAGGTGTGACCCCAGCTCTCGGGAAATGGACACTAGCCATTTGTTCCTACCTACATTTTCACCCTTCTACAGGATAGGGCATCCCATGGTACTGTATTATGCTCAGGTGATAATCTTGAACCACTACAAAGAATCAGAATTATCTCCTGAGATGGGCCTGAAGCACCCTGTCTCTTTCATAGAAGTGTTGAGTATATTTTAGGCACTTAATAAATGTTCGTCAAAGAAGGGAAGATTCGTTTGTGTTTGGCATACAGTATTTACTAAGAAACCAAAGTGTTCTGCAAGGAGAACTTGGTTTTTTTGACTAATTTCTATGTCAAAAGAAAATTCATTTGATCAGGAGCTCCCTTTCCTTGCCCATTCTAATTATGCAAAACATTATGGTATAGAAGCACTTTAAGGGAAGACTTTCTAAAATACAGCACATGTTGTATAACATGTAAAACACCGATGTGTTTTTATGATATTAAAGAGTAGCCGCTTTGATCAATATTTGTTCTCCTCAGTCCTATGGAAGAGCCATTTTACATCTGACTTTTCAATTTGGAGATTGGATTCATCAACAATTCTTGACGTATTTCAGAGTAATGAATTTTAACGGCAGTGAAGGGTGATCCAGGGTGAAAGAATGAATTTTAAATCCTGTTAACTCTGATCCTATGTAGACAGGCTCAACTGAGTCAATATTTGAAGAAGACGGGGAGACTTGACTGATATGAAATCACTCCCTTGGGATTAAAAAGCATCTCTGTTCAGGAAGACTGAAAACACCCATGTGTTTCAGAATGTGCTTTCTTTTCTTTTTCTTTTTTTTTTGTTTGGTTCATGGATGGGCCAGGAATCACATGGCAGGTGAGCATTCTAACTGCTGAACCACCCTGCACCCCCAGAATATGTGGTTTGAATATGCTAAAACTGAGGGTCAAGGAAATGTGCCTTTCTTTCTTAGCTGAGCGCAACTTTTTTACCTTCTCTACAGGTTGATTCAGTGAAAGTAAGATGGTAATGATAATAATTTATCATTTTAAGGGACGCCTGCTATGTGCCAGACATTATACTAAGTGTTTCCCATTCCTATCCTAGGAACCAGTGGTGGATCAAAGTGTGTGACAATGAAGAATGTCATTTTAAGACACTGATATTTTAAGGCACTGACAGTGTATCTCAGTGACACATATATTCCATGTGCTTTTGTATTGGTCTAGTGCCAGCTGAGTACCACTTTATGTCTTGAACATGGTGAAATGCGTGTGGTGGATGGCCATGTATGTTAACTCTCATTCTACATAAATAAAATTCTGACACTAGAAAAAAAAGTTCGTTTGCTGATTTTATCCATCAGTGGTAGACATTTGGGATGAGGTGGTAGGGGTGGGGGTTGGGATGTGGTTTTATTTAGTTTATCTTGGTTTTATTGATTTTTTTTCCAGCAAAATTAGTTTTCACTAACGTGCCTGGGAAGATTTCCAGGGTTTGGATATTCCCAACTGCCATACCCTGTGCCAGATCGGGAGTGCCCAGAAAAGCTGGAGCTTGAGTGAATCAGTGAGTCTCTGCAGTGGTGGCAAAAGGCCACTGGTCATCTCTCTTCTGTGTTCTGGGATGCTAAACTTGCTTCTTTTACTGCCGTTTGATAGCAGATTTAATTTTACTCTTTAGAACTCTCCTTGTTAATGCAGTTTATCTTTGCAGCTGGAGATCCATCATTGCACTGGGTTCACCCTGGGAGAATTAGTGCATTAGATATACTTGGCTTGCAAATTTCTGATAAAACTAAAATTTGGGAGTAGCTCCTCTTTCTCATCGTTGATTGCCTTTTCCCATTTAAGTTGTTAGAGATGAAGTTGATTAAATGGTTTTGTGTAATCAAGAACAGCATTACATTTTCAGTAATAATACAGAGCTTTTAAGTTTGGGGGATGGGTGAAAACAAGCTTGGGGACGAGCTGCTGGTGTGTGACGATGGAGAGTGAGCTTAATAAGGAAACTTTTGCCTAGATAGGTCACTTAAGGGTTCAGGGTTTTCACAGAAGGAGTCGCTTGGGGCTCAGTAGACTGCTCAGAACCAGCAGAATTGGGGGCTGAGAGATGAAGCAATGGTGGACCATATTCCAGCAGAAAGTTCAGGGCCTGAGTGACATGCATGAAGGGGAGAGGGACTGGAATGGTGTCTCCTGGGATGTGTCCCCCAGTGCCTTGGATGGCATTTCAGCCTTGTCTTTCACCTTTGGGGAAGGAAGGAGGATTAATTGGAAGGAGAGCAAGACGTAGGAGGAGTTAGGAGAAATGTTTGGAAACACTGCATTTGCACCAAGAAAACCAAACAACTGCCCAAAGCAGGACCTGGGGAGCGCCACCTGATCCTGGCACATTGAAACTGAACCCTGATTTGTGGCTGTGATGTGATGAAGGTCCAACCGCGTGGGAAGAGCTGTCTTTCCTCTCCAAGGGGTCTGCATGGCATACACATTACCCACCGATTACGGAGCCTCCTGGGAGACTCTGCTAACTGTCTTGGGCTCCGTTTGCTCTAGGGGAGTGAGGCCTGGGAGGGAGCCAGCAATGACTCTGCTCCCCGGGGGGACACCTGTGTGCATGGGGGGTGGGGGACAGAGAGAAGGATGGAGAGAATTCAAAGAATAACCATCAGTAATCCCTTGAGGCTACAATGGAGGGCAAAAGGGAGGATCAGAGAGCAAAAGAGGCTGCAGTTAAAAGGTGCTTTCATCCACAGCTGCCAAGGAGTATTTTATGATGCCTAGAAAATGTATTCCAAGGGGCACTTTTAGATTTCCCCTCTGTCTCAAGAGAAGGAAACTGTATTAGTTACTGTAACAAATGATCACAAACTTGGTGGCTTAGCACAACAGAAATTTACTTCCTCACTGTTTTAGAGGCCAGAAGTTTGAAATAAAGGTATCACAGGGCCATGCAGGCTCTTGGAGGGAAGCCTGTACCTTGCCTCTTCCAGCTTCTGGTGGCGGCAGGCGCTCCCTGGGGCCACTCACCTCAGTCTGTCTTCTGTGTCTGCATGAAATTCCCCCTGCCTCCCTCTCATAAGGACACTCGTGATGGCATTTAGGACTCAGGGATAAGCTGGGATGATATATCTCAAGGTCTTTAACTCCATCACATCTTCAGAGTCCGTTTTTCCAAATAAGGTTTCCACTAATTGCGTGTTCTGTTAAAAAAGAAAAGAAGCATATCGTATAACTACTGGGCTTTTTAGACTGTTATTTATACAATAGTGCTCTTAAAAATTTCACTGCCAAAGCATGCACTTTTTAAAAAACTGCAGTGGAGTCCAACAAAGGCAGAACTAAATTGTACTTTTTTGCATCCCTTTCCCCACGGGGAGGATATGTACACCCACGCATGCACACATACATGTATATATAAATATTTTTTGCCGTGAATATTTCAGAAGCTTTCAGTCTAATATCTACCAGACTAATTTGGGGCCAAGGCTAACTAGAGCCAGAGTGTGACTTGACCTCTCTGTGGGTGGAGAGCATCTGCCCCTGGGTGATGGGGTAGAGCTGCCCTCCACCCCCACCCCGAAGCTGTGTGCAGAGCCTTCCCCCAGCCCGTCCCGTCTCCATGCCTGAAATTCCCCTCATTAGTCATATCACTGGATTAAGGCCCTGAAACTCCCCAGTACAGTGAGACTGTTCTCTAGAAGAGATAACATATTAAGCTGTTGCCAGCTATTTCCCACTAATTCATCCTGTAGTCACCTATTGGTCATTTATTGTGTATAAAGGGCTATGAGCCGTGAAAGGGAAAGTGGTTCCTGTGCTAAGTGATGGGTCCTTTAAATCGGACCATAGATAATATGTGCTGGGGGACTGGAGGGAAGGAGAGTTCAAGGGAATTGCTCTGGAAGGGAAGTGGGGATAGTGTCTAGAGGCTGAGAGGATTTGGGTGGGAGAAAGGGGTGGTGGTGCTGCATGAGTGAAAGCTTGCAGGAGTTAACTGGGTGTGTGCCCTGGAGAAGGAAGAGACCCCCAGGAGAGCAGAGATCCTGCTGGACCATGGTGGGGGCTGGTCAGAGGGACTAGGCTGAGAGAGGCAGGACGTTGATGCAATTTTCCAGATCAGCGGTGGCCTGACTAGTTTTTTGTAATCTGAAAACCGTGGGCCAAATGATGTTTGCGCCTCCTCACTGCAAATGTGTGTACATTTATTTATGTGTAAATTATATACCTGTACCTCTGGGCTTTCTGTAGTAAGTGCAATATGAAGCAGTTACAAAACATGATTACAAAAGAGGAAATACAAGTAGAACTGGAAGCTCTGATGTTTCCATCTGTGCCCTAGTGGCTCAGGGACCATGTAGGAGGGTTCCCTGGGGTGTTCTCCTCTCACTTGGAAAGGAAGGGGCTCCGGGCTCTAGGAGGTGAGGCCTGGAACAGAAATGAAGGAAAGGAGGGAGAGGCAGTTAGCAGAAGGAATTGAGGGCAGTGAACATGTGAGCAAAGGAAAAAGCCAAAATGGTGACGGGCTGATAAGTGGGGAAGGGAGAGCCACCAGAGCACAGGGGAGAGGTGGGAAGGGGTGCATACTTTGAGGAAAAAGACAATATTCCTACCCCCTTCCCTTCTCCTCGCCCTCCTCCCTCTTTCTATCCGTCTGTCCCTCCTTCCCTTTTACACATAGCTGGAGGATCTGTGCATGTGACACCCTTGTGGTAGGGGTGGGGGACGGGGGAAATGAAGACCCCAGAGGAGCTTCCCGGGGTAAATGAAGACTTAACCTGCTGGGATTTACCAAGGGAAAGGGGTTTAAAAAGCACTCAAGCCAGAGACAGCCTGGCTGAGAGCCTGGTCTGGGGCAGAAACAGGGCAGGGAGGAAGGGCCAGGGATGCTGCACCAATGGGCATGGCGTCCCTGGTCCCTGGCCATGCTGTGTGTATGAAGAGTGGTGGCCGAGGCAGGCAGGCCCAGACCTGGAGGCAATGCGGGGAGGCCCGACAGGGAGCAGAAGATGTCCTTTGCTCCAGGAAAACTTGGTGTCGCACCCTAGCTTCCCAGGCGAGAAGTGAGCTTGACATTAACCGCACTTTTACCGCACTCGCCAGGCAACCTTGAATGTCAATTTCAGTCTCTTCCTAAATAACAAATCTTTTGATTTTTCCTAAAGATACATTTTTTCTTTTTATCCTTTGATGCTATGTAGATAAGATTTTTCTCCCAGCGCGGAGGACAGCTAGGTCTTTGCCTGGGGTTCTTGTTCATGGTCAAGGAACAACCTTTACCAGCAATGTCTGATGAAAGCCACTTTCTTGGCTTCTCCTTAGGTGGCCATCAAAGTCATTGATAAGAAGAGAGCCAAAAAGGACACCTACGTCACCAAAAACCTGCGGCGAGAGGGGCAGATCCAACAGATGATCCGCCACCCGAACATTACCCAGCTCCTGGATATCTTAGAGACTGAAAACAGCTACTATCTGGTCATGGAGCTGTGTCCCGGAGGCAACCTGATGCACAAGATCTATGAGAAGAAGCGGCTGGAGGAATCTGAAGCACGCAGGTACATCAGGCAGCTCATCTCAGCAGTGGAGCACCTGCACCGGGCCGGGGTGGTCCACAGGTAAGGGCTGCACCCTGCTGAGGATGGCGGGCGCTGTGCTTTAGCAGGTGCCGGGCAGGGCTGAATAGTTGCCATGTGGGATGTGCAATGTGTTTTACGTTCTTCATTTTTGCTCAGTGGAATTGTTTAGTGAGTTGGGTTAGTGCTAGTGTGTGGGTTAAGAGTGGCGTCTGGGAGCCAGACTGCCTACGTCGGCACCCCGGCTCTTCCCTTCGATAGCTGTGTGACCTTAGGCAAGTTACTTAACCTCTCTGAGCTTTTGTCTTTTCATCTGTAAAATTGGAATGATACCTATGTCAGGGTTGGCATAAGAGTACATGAATTAATATATAGAAAGAGCTTGGGACAGGGGTTTGGTGTGTAGTCAGTGCTCCCTGGTCCACTGTTCTGATTACTTGCAAAGTGGTGAGACCAGTTGCTCAGGTGCCTGGAAAGAAGAATCAGTGTTGAGATGGCAGGCGATTGTTTTTCGGTTAGTGCTAGGTTGGTGCTTTCATTGCGTCTGCTGTACATAGTAGCTGCTCAATAGCTGCTTTTTCCAGTGGATTGAATCACCATCTGAATTGTGAGCTTGCCCTTGAAAGTCAGGGGTGTTTTCCGTAAGCGAAACCTACCTTCCAAATAATCATGAAAATTAAACCTTGTTTTTTTGTTGTTTTTACCAGCGTGTTTCTTCCTGGGAAGGAGCTCTACACTTTTAGCAAAGTCGCCATTGGTGGTGGACGCCTAATGTTAGTGATGTACTAAAATAAAGTAAAACGAAATGAAACAAAACGCAAAAATAAAACAAATGTGTTCTCTTCCTCCCAAGAAAGTGTTGGCTTCACCAGCAAATGCATGGTTCTCCCTTCATTAAATTATAATCATGATTAGTTGGGGAGAAAAATTAAGAGCCCATGTTTCATTGATAAAGACATAAAGTATGTGTGTATATGTATACACATATGCTTTTAAAAAATTTTAAACTGAAATACAAGTCACATACCATAAAATTTACCATTTTAGGCATATTTACAAGGTTTCACAACCATCCTCACTGTCTTATTTTAGAACATTTTTATCATCCCAATAGGAAACCCTGTCCCATTTGTTGTCAGTCTCCATTTCCCATCCTCACAGCCTCTGACAACCATTAATCTACTTTTTGTCTCTGTGATTTGCCTATTCTGGACATTTCATGTGAAATGAAATCATATGCTATGTGGTTTTTTGTGACAGGCTTCTTTCATCTGGCATGATGTTTTCAGGGTTCATCTGTGCTGTAGTATATCTCAGAGCTCCATTCCCTTTTAGGATCGAATAACATTCTGTTTTCTTGATGGATATATATAATCGTGTGCATATGATGCATTTTGTATCGTTCACCCCTTGATGGACATTTGGGTTGATTCCACTTTATGGCTATCATGAAAGAACGCTGCTCAGGACATTTTTTGCAGGCGTATGTTTTTATTTCTCTGGGGTACATACCTATGGGTGGAATTGCTGGGTCACACGCAACTCTATGTTCAACTTTGTAAGAAAACACATATATTCTTAAAATTGAACATCTCAGGGTGCCTTCCATCTGTTGGAAAAGCTATTCATATTCTGATCAAAGGAGAAGGCAGCTCCCAAGCTGAACGGGCAATCTCCTTACACACGGAACTGGCACTTTTCTGCTCTATTATGCCTAAACCCAGAGACTCGGTGGAGAAGCCCCATTGCTTAGGCTTCCCCTGGGACATTCTTGCCAGGGCACCATTCTGGCAGCTCCTTCCCTTTTGAGGAGGAGTGAGAACCTCTTCTTGAACATGTTTTCAGTTCCGCGTATTGTCATGAAATCACGCTTCATTAGAACTCTTTTGAGTTTAGATCAGCAAGGAAGGGAACATTTAGAAATTTTGAGTGAATAATACTATTTTTGGCTCTTCCAACAATACCCTTGTGTAGCCTGCAGAGTCATAGCTCTGCCATTATTAGAAAAATGACAATGTGCCTGGGTCTGTCTTTGTTTATTAAGAAGATAAAGGCAGAAACCTCAAGAATGAATCAGCTTAGGTGACCGGCTCTGCTGGTTACAGCAGAAAATAGAACCAGGGGGCTGGAACTGGCAGAGCCTTTCTCTGGGACTTGGGGCGTCTTCACAGGGGTTTCGTGCTGTCAAAAATAAGATGAGTGCTGAGCTTCTCAAGACTGCGAGGACAACAAAGAAAATCTAGTCAAAGCTGTGCCTTGCACGCTGGCCTCTCCTGCTGGAAATTCTTAACAACCTTTTAGAGTAATTTTAACAAAATTCCATCCCTCTCAGTGCAATTACTGTCAGAATGTCAAGAGAATGAATTTAATAATGTTTTGATAGCAAGGATGGTGTGCTTTTTCTTTCTCTGATCTCAAGCTTTCTGCTTTTTCCTCTCTCCTCGGCAATATATTCATAATCGGATAATGGCAGGTGCGCAGATCTTTTTAAGTTGGAAAGATTGGAGATATAGGTAGAGCTTTGAATAGCATTTATTGGTTTTTCGCTCTAGAAATCATGTTGCTGGGTGTCAGTTCACTTGGATGTGACGTGTTTGGGACATCGTGTTAAATGTTTGTTTAGAATATGCTTCTGGGGTGGCCTTTAATGGAGTTTCTTGACTTTACCAGACTCTGAACCACTAATTTTTGGCACACATAAACTGGATGACTGGCATATTATTTACTGTAGCCCTTTCAGTGGTGGAGTAAGTTCTCCTTTATACTGCAAAGGTAGAGTGAATTGCATAAATTATTTTGAGCTCAGAGTTTTCAAATTAATAAGAAGAGTATTTAGCATTTCAGAGATGCCCTGGAGTCTTTGGTGGGAAGATTTCTGAGCAAATATATATTGCCTAGTCCAAAAGGATTTAGGATGAATTTTTGTGGCTGCATGAATTTAAATGACTTAAAGCACTTTTGGTTATGTATGTTAGTGGGTGCTTTAAAAACACACTTCCTCTGATTAGACTGACGATGTCATAATTACCTAATGCTAGCAGAGTCCTAATTTCTTGTGATATTAAATTTATATTTAATTACGTGCCCAGAACTATTTAAACCTCATTTAAAGAAAGTCAGTCCTCCAAAGCGCGTAGGAAAAAAAAATGTAAATTTAATCCCTATAAAACAGATTCCCCGATGTGGCCCAGTCTAAACTGGGCTTGCCTTTGCGTTTGTGTCTTTTGCGTCCATGGGACCGTTGTCAGTTTTATGACGTTGGAGTGTAACCGAGTAATCAGGATTTAAGGGATGATTTTGATTACTGAATCATTATGTAGATATTTCTTTTTGCTTTCTATTATATTGGAGTAGACAGAGGGAAATTCCTGAAATCTCTAAATTGTAATCCACCTGCCCTGATCTCTGCTAATGATTTTATAGCCTTTATCTTCTACCCTGTGATTGGAAAACCCTTGTCAACTAACCTTCATTTTTACCCAGTTATCTAGTTTTTCAACTTTAATGAAGGGTGTTGGGTCAGCCCAGAACTAATCCATACCCAGTCAAAAGTTATCTTGATAACCAAGACTGGAACTAACCAAAATGGGCCTGCCTGCATGCGCAGTAGCTTAGACTTTTACTACAAGTCACCTATACCTCATTCTACATTTTCTCACTTGTGACTAAGCATGTAATCAGTCTGCGCATGTGTAATCGTTAAATTACCTCTAATTACATCATCTGGGGCCACTGTGCTCATTATCCTAAACCCTGCTCATCTTTTTCTCTAATAAAAGGATCAGAATTACTGCAGTTTAAGAAGACAGATCTGGGGCCGGTAGGCCATCTGCTCTCCTACTATGCATCTAGTAATAAGCTCTTTCTCTCTTTGAAACCCTGGTGTCTCAGGAATTGGTCATTGAGTGCGTTGGAAAAATAATCCATGGCCTTTGTCCGGTAAAGCAATCCACAGCTTAACTTTTTCCTGACTTAAGTTTAGAATTGCCTGCAATGCTAGGCACTTAAAATATCACAAGTTCGTTTCCCTTTCTTTTTCTCAAACGTGCCGGCCCAGCAGGACACCTAGATCTGCTGATCTGCTGATTGTGTGTGGAGCAGTTGATTCTTCACGTGAGTCCACAAGAACACTGGTTCTGCCGAGAGGCTAATTTGACATTCATCTGTTCATTCAAAAATAACAAAGTCCAATCAAACTATACAGACGAAACATAGCAGGCTACCACCATGCCGCAGTCCCTGTGGGATGGCAAGCGGCAGAGAAGGCTGTGTGATTCAAGGGGGCACAGCTCAGGCTGTCAATGCCACAACCTTCTTCCTTTATTATTATGGGGGGTGTGTGTGAAACGCTCTACATTTAAGAGGAAGGCGGTGGAGGAGAAGGGGCCCGTTTTCCTGGGCTACCAAGGAACCGGTACAACCTGTACTGGTGGGGTATGAAGATGTTCTTTTAACTTTTCAGTTTTCTTGGAGAGGGGAGGAAAGGGAAGGCAGAACAGTGGGGAATCATTTCTGCTCTCCTCCAGGAGCTGTGGGGGATCCCAGGACTTCTGCTGAGAGCGATCATGTGTCTGGAGGCAGTGGTTTTATCCAAGGCTTGTGTTTAATTGGGTTTTAAGAAATAATACAGTTGGAAATGGGAGATTTTTACAAAGCTCTTGCTGAACGACTTGGTGGAGGGGGAATGGATGGTGGTGAGCAGATTTGGCTCCAAATCCAGATCGCTGAACCCTACTTGTCCTTTGGGGCCCCAGCTCCAATGTCACCTCCTCTGGGATGCCCTCCGGGCTAAGCATCTTGGTCACTGACCAGCTCAGGACCATCTACTGTGCTTTTCCAGCATTCATTACATGGTTACCCACTCATTGAATAGCTGTCTTCAGCACTGGGCTGTAGTTTGCAGAGAGCCAGGCTATGTCTGCTTATCCATCACTAGCTCCGTATCCAGACTGTTGAATGAATGAAGGGAATTGGAATGAATACAGCTAGTGTCAGAGTTAGCAACTGGAACCAAGGCTTTCTGGCCACCGTTTCCAATGTCCTCCCTGGAATATTCCAGTGGAGTTTCTTCGTTGACTTAGTACCAGCTTGTTTCCGTTTCAAGTCACAATTTGTAGGAGTGGCATCTTTTTATTGATTAGCTCTTTCATTGTATAAACAGAATATATTTTTGGAGCCTTGTAGGAACTCAATAAAGATTGCACTTTGAAGAAACGAGTCAGGAACATGCTTAGCAAATTATTCTTGTGTTTTACCCAAATGCTCACATTGTAAATAAATCAAAGATTTAAAAATCATTTGGATTTCATACAGTGCGTTTGAAGATAAACCCTATAGGTAAAAAAACACAAACACCTCTGGTCTGGTTCGCTGCAAAATGACCCTTGCCTTGGGGAGTTGTGTGCTTTTTTTCTAGGATCCTTTATTCTTAGCTTATTACTAAAATCCGTCTTGTGGCCATCCCCACAGGCAAAACTGTCTTGGCCAAACCTATTCCTGTCTGAGTTCGCTCTTGCCCTCCCTGGGACCCTCTGTTTAGGGGGTTGTGCCCCCAATATTGTTTGCTTATTGTCAAATTAATTGCCCCTTTTAAGTCTTTTCTGGAGTCTCCACCTGTACTTCACCTTCAAATCCTTGCCTTCCTATTCCTCACCTCCAGCCTCTCATCTCAAAACTGTGTGTTTGTGGAGGCTTGGAATCGCCTACAAAGCACTTGGCAAACATGTTAAACATTTCCTCGTTTCTGCCAGGTGGCCCCTGATCTGAAGCCATTTTTCAGTGAAAAATTGGATGCTCGGAGAGTTTGTGACTTTCCCAGTGCTGGTCAGAAAGTCAGTTAGAGAACCAGATGCCACATTTTGTTCCCTCTCTCTGCTCACCCCTTCGAGTCTCATTCTGCCCCCTCTTTCTCTTCCCCAGAATCCAGCAGGCCTTAGTTTTAGACCGTTCAGTTCTTCACTTTCACCTCAGTGAAACCCTGGGTGGCTCCCCCAGATCTCTCTCAAGTTTCTGCCCCTCTGCCTGGGCGTCAGGTTTCTGAGAAACCCCATTTTCACTGTGGGGAATCAGCATGTTTTGGTGATGCCTTTTTAAGTCATAGGGGAAAACTCTTCATTTCAGTCCCATTTTTCTGGATTTGTGTGTACATGCACTCCATACATGCATGTACACACAGATACACAGACAGGCACACATATGCACACAGGTACACTTGTGTGCACACATGCATACTTATAAACAGTGGCACACTTACACTAAAGGCCATACATGCCACACACGTATGTATCCTTACACACTGGTGCACATGCACACACATGCATGTACATGTGTGCGCATACATACATACCTATAAACACATGTTCACACTCAGGGTCATACATATGGTGCACATGCATGTACTCATACGCACACATATATACACACACATGCACATGCTCACACATGCATATGCACACATTCATAAACACAATTCTCATAATCACACACACTCACACTCATATACTTGCATATATGGATGTGTGCATACACACACTCTCCCCCTCCTCCCTGGGACTGCTGCCTGCAACTGCTTTTCCTCCTCAGGGGCCCACTCACCAGAACCCCTATGTTTGTTATAGGAACAGGGTCCTCCCTGTCACTCCCCTTATTCACACCCCCATGGCTGGAAAGGCAGTGACTGGAATTCACTGTGGCCAGTGTCCAAACGTTAAAGATTACCATCTTTAAAGAAATGCAATTAGAATTTGGATAAGTGGCTGTGGGGGGCAGAGCAGTAAGGGAGGGGATAGCAAGGGGCAGGCTTGGCAGCCTGCAGGTGAACCTTTAATTGTTAGTAATGGCCTGTTTGAGCTTGTTATGTTGAAAAAACTTTGAATGATGGGTCTGTGATTAGGTGATGCCTCACTGGGGAAGAGTCCCAAGTCCCCTTCTCTTGAGCCCTCTCAGTCTAAAAGACAGGCTGCACCTTACTCCTTAGATGCAGCTCAGGCCTTGGGAGTGTGGGTGCAGGTCCCATTGGGCGTTTCTCTCTGGAGCCACCCTGTTACCAGAGCAGGTCTAGCCTCCTCTCTCCTGGGCTCCTACTGCTCTGCCAAAGGTCTGCAATGCCTTTTCCTTGGTTGGTTTCCTTTGTTCTCAAGACACCCCACTTTCCCTGGAGCACTGTCCTAGTAAACAGGTCTCCCAGCACCCCCTCTATCTAGGCCAAACCCATATTCCCTCTCTTGATTTTCTTAACTCCTTGTTGAAGCCCTTTTCACCAAGAAAAAACAATTCCCCATCCACCCAAAGGCCACTTCTCCTTCCTTTTTGTTCTCAGTTACCAGTATCAGTTTCCTGGCTGCTAAAAGAAATATCAAACAATGGGTTGGCTTAACAATGCGGCTTTATTGGCTCAAGTTTATTTATTTTATTTTAAAATGAGTAAAATAAGAGACTACGAGAGACTATAAGGCTTGCTTCCTCCTGGGGTCTGTTTCTTCTAGCTGGCAGGCAGAACCATTGGGGTTCCTTGGCTTTTCCATCACATGGCAATGCACATGGTGGCGTCTTCTCCTTTCTCTTCTGAGTTATGTTGGCCTCTGGCTTCTGGCTGCTTCCTGTGGGTTCTCTCTCTGTCTGACTTTCACTCTGCTTATAAAGGACTGAGTTACTCCAATTTAAAGCCCAACCCAACTTAGGTGGGCCACACCATACCTGAAATACCATCTTGAAGAGGTCTTATTTCCAGTGGGTCCACACCCACCAGAATGCAGATCAAGACCAAGAACGTGTCCAAACTGGGATCCACAGTTCACTCCACCACACCAGTTAGAGCTGAACTTAAAATCTGCCTGCCAGGGGCAGGAATTCTTCAGACTGTAAGATTGAAGGAAAATCCCTTGTGATGGTTCGGTTGTTGTGTCGACTTCGCCAAGTGATGATGCCCAGTTGTCTGGTCAGGCAAGAACTGGCCTGAGCATTGCTGCCAGGATAGTTCATGGCTGACTGATAAACCAGAAGGTTGGTAAATGAAATTATCAGTCAGTTGATTGCATCTATGGCTGATTCCATCTGTGATCAACTAAGTCATGTCTCCCACAATGATATAATCCAATCAGCTGAAGACTTTTTTAAGAAAGAAGAGAGACTCTTTCACTGCTTCTTCAGCCAGAGAGCCTCTCCTGTGGAGTTCTTCCAGACCCTTCATCAGAGCTACCAGTTCCACAGCCTGCCAGTTTCACAACCATTCCCATGGTTGTGTGAAACACCTTTATAAATCTCCTATTTACAGATCTCCCCTGTTGGTTCTGTTTCTCTAGACAACCCTGACTAACAATCCCTTACATCTCTCACCCCTCCATAAAAGTAATTTTATGAGAACCATTAATGTGAAACAGAGCATTCTGCTTACTGGAGTGTGCCCATCTGCTGTTCTCTCCTTCCTTCTCATCTGGTAGATTTGCCACTTAGAATGGCCAAAGATTGCTGGCAGTGATGGCTCTAGAGTAAACACCATATGGAATGGCTTAAATAGTGTCCATCAAAACTTTCATCTACTGGGAACCTCAGAGTGTGACTCTGTTTGGAAATAGGATCTTCACAGGTATAATTAGTTAAGATGAGGTCATCCTTGAGAAGGGTGGGCCCTAATCCAAAGACTGACATCCTTATAAGAAGAGGAGAGGACATATATACAGACACACACAGAGAAGAAGGCCATGTGAAAATGGAGGTAGGAATCAGGCCAAGGATTGCTGGCAACCGCCAGAAGTTAAAAGAGGCAAAGAAAGATTCTGCCTTAGAGCCTTCAAAGGGACCATGGCCTTGCCAGCACCTTGATTTTGGACTTCTAACCTCCAGAACTGTGAGGGAATAAATAATCCACCCAGTTTATGGTAATTTGTTATGGCAGTCTTTGGGAACTAATAACACCATGCTTTTCACATGGGCAACAAGGAGGTTTTCTGAGGGAGCCAGTGTTCTGGCCTGCCTGCTAGTCTTTTTATTTTTAAGGTACATTGTAATGTACTAACATTAAAACCCCATGAATAAATCTACCCTTCTGTTATTGTCCAGAAATAATAATTCTCAACTTCATGGTCTCTTGAGATCATTTGTGATCTCTTTGGTCATTGTTGAAAAGCTGAGCAGAGGGTCTGGGTGGCCAACTGTGCTAAACAGACTCAGGTAATCAACTCCAGATGGCTAAGGATGCTCAGCAGTGATATTCCTCAGTAGAGTTCCTGGTTTTAGCCCTAGCATGCCTAGCACTGAGCTCTTAGGAAAGGGGAAAATATCCAAAAGCTATCTTTAAAAATATGGTCTTAGAGCCTTTTCCCCCTGAAGCATCAAAAAGAAAGTGTTCTCCCCCCTCTTTCAAAAGGCAAAGTAGCAGGTGGAAATAAATAATGCCAAAAGAGGTAGAATGTTCCTTTAGTTTGGGTAGGTAATGTACACCGATGGTTTCAACAAGGACTAATGTAGCTTGATATTCCATTACTATAAGTCCTTTGATTAGCCAGATTTGTTTTGTGCATTTTTCTTGGGAAGAGGGTGACTTTTAACAGCTTCCATTTTTTCTCATTTTGCCTAGTTTTATGACATTTTCTTTATTTTAAAGGAAAATAAGGTTTTATGACATTTTCCTTGTATTACCAGGGGTTATTTTTTCTTCTGCATTTTTTCTTATTTTTGGTCTTCCATTTATATCATGTTTTAAATCAGTGCAGTTATTCTCCAGGCTTCTGTGGCCCCAGAACTACCTAGCCTAGTTTTATTATTCTTGGCAATTGCTTTTTTTTTTTTTGGTATGCTGTGTGGTGGGGTCACATTTCATTCTCTTTTCCATGTAAGTATCCCATTATTGCAGTATCGTTTGTTGAATTTTAAATCAGTGCAGTTATTCTCCAGGCTTCTGTGGCCCCAGAACTGCCTAGCCTAGGTTTATTATTCTTGGCAATTGCTTTTTTTTTCTTTTTTTTGGTATGTAGTGTGGTGAGGTCACATTTCATTCTCTTTTCCATGTGAGTATCTCATTATTGCAGCACCATTTGTTGAATTTTTGTTTGTTTGTTTTTTTGTTTGTTTGCTTGCTTGTTTGTTTTTTGGGGAAGTGCATAGGCTGGGAATCGAACCCGGGTCTCCCGCATGGCAGGCAAGAATTCTACCACTGAACTACCCTCACACCCCCCTGCAATTACTTCCTTATGCCTCACTTCTTTAAGCTGTTTTTCTCCACCATGTTTGTTTGAACAGAATTACTCCTTTAACTAGTTAGTATTGCTTCCATTCTTCCCAGTGAAAGAGGTTTAATTTCACTTGAGATGAACTGTGTCGGTCCTTTAGATTTAAATGGTGCTGTGGCTTTATAATCAGTTTTCTCAGAATCCTCATTTGGGCTGGCACAGTATTTTGCCTGTGACTACCAGTGTTTTGGAATTGCCATATATGCTTGAACTAAGGTTAGTCTTATGTTTAACTACCAGTTGGAGGAGATAACACTAGCCTTGACTGCATTTGCTGATAGTTTTGGGTGCTGGAGGTCACTGAATGAAACCAGTAGAAAGGGAGGCAAAGACATTTACATGGCTTAAATAACTGCTAGAAATATAACCTCACTGTTGCAAGGCTTTTAAGTTCCACTCTAAGAAACAGTTCACTACATGGTTAATTTATGGAAATGTTATATGGGTGTTGATGGCTTGGGGTGAAATTTTTAGGAAGCTCATCATACATAGATTAAAGAGGTGTTTTCTCTCAAACATCCAATCAACTTAAAGATCACATGCCCTAGAAACACTGCAAGATGACTTCTGGTGCTGCCTATAACAAGGTTGAGTAAAATAATAGTTTCATGATATGTAAAGGTATGGAAACAGTATTTCTGAAATTAATTATATTAATATAGTTTAGTTTATGGTCTTGCATATGAAGGTGTAACTGCATAGATGAGTATTAGAAATAGTCATTTGATAATTCCATTGCATTCCTAAGAATAATATGTTTGTGTTTCACAAAAACCTTTTTTTCAGAGGACAAGTTCTTCCCATTGGAAAAACGAGAAGGAGGGTACTTAGTATTTGGGGGTCATCCTGTATTTGGACGTATGTGATGATGCCTTTTAAAAGATGACATGGTTTTAAGTACTGTATTTATTGTCTTATTTGAATTGAATTGTTGAAGGTATACAATTCTTCTCATTTGTGGGTGCATTTGGACTGAAAATCTCTAGTTTTATTCTCTAGCTGCAGGTTTAAACACAGACCTCCCATCTCATCCATGTATCCAATCTTAAGGCTATCAGCGGCCTCCCAATTTTTAAATCCACTGGACATTTTTTAGTACTTGCCTTTCTTCTTCATTGATTCCTTAACTCTTCTTTCTGTCTTAAAGTCCTGCCTGCCCTGCCTTGTTCCTGTAACAACAGCCTTGCCCACTGTTCCTTTAACCGTCTGTCTCCACCAGCCTCTCAACCTTGGTCTTCTTGTTTCCTCTTTCTCTACCTACTTCCTGGGCAATCTCAGGCACGTTCAAGGCTTCAGCTCACACCAGCACTGAGGTTGAAAACTGGTTGTCTGCAGACCATATCTGGCTCATAAGTTTCGCCCACGCAGCATGTTTGCTATTTTTGTTTTAAATGTGAAGTTGTCAACATTTAAAAATTGAGATCAAATCCAGATTTCTGGGTTCTCTTGTGAAGTGAGATCAGCGGCAGTGCTGGGGCCAAGCTCTGAGCTGTGTCACTGTTACATGGGCCACAGCTCTTCTGTTTTCTGTGGTCCTATCAACTGCTCCCTCTTGTCTCCAGGCGCTGAGGTTGCACGTCACTTCCCAGTTTTGGTATCATGATTGTGTTATTCTTTTCCATGCAATAGAGATAAGAAGGAAAAAAAATATCTTATGCCAGTGTCTATTCTGCTTGATCAACAATAGTCTGTGTTTCAAAAACAAGGGAAAAGACAGCATATTTTTCTGGTGGAAGAGAAGAATATTCTTATATGTTTAATATTTAATGCATATCTGGGTTGAAAGACTAGCAATTTAAGATGCCAGAATTTTTAACCATTGACCTACATGGTTCTGATGACCAAATCTATACTTTTTCCCCCCTTTTTTATTGTGGTAAAATACATATAACATAAAATTCACCGTTTTAACCATTTAAAAATATACAGACAAAAGTGGTATGAAGTACGTTCATAATATTGTGCAGCCAACACCACTGTCTAGTTTCAAAACTTTCTTATCACCCCAAAAGAAAAGCTCTACCTAGTAATCAGTCACTATTATTAACATAGTGTAGTTTATGGTCTTAAATATGAAGATGATGGCTACATAGATACATAGTATAAATGGCCATTTGATAATTCCTGTGCATTCCTAAAAAATTTATATTTGTGTTTTCCAGTGACCTTTCACTGAAGGCAGGGTCTTCCCATTAGAAAAATTGTGGAGGAATCACTTTATATTTAGAGTTACCCGGTATTATAATATCTGGTATGCCTTTTAAAGATGATCTAGTTTTTAAGTAATGGTGATCGACTAAGGATTTCCATTTCCTGGACATTCCATATAAATGGAATCCTATAGTATATGGCCTGTTGTGATTGGCTTTTTTCGCTTTGCAGCTTGCTTTCTTAGTTCATTTGGATTGTAGCGTGGGGTCAAACCTCATTCTTTATATGGCTGAATAATATTCCATGTATGGGTATATACCAGTAGATAACTTTTGCCCACCTTTCTTCTTTCTGAAATCCAAGATGACCTCTAACTGGTGATCTAACTTCACTGTGACTTATTGAGCACCCGGGGGTGTGCAGGGTATTGAGGTGGGTTGGACAGTGGTAAAGCAAGACAGACACGCCCCTGCCCTCCTGGAGCTTACGGGCTGCTACAGAGACACCCCGGCCACCCCAATCTCCACATGCCCCTCAATGCATTTCTCTCTTCCACCTCATCAGTGAAAGCCACCACCCTGCAGCTGATTAATGGCCTTCCACTTTGCCACAGAAGGTTAACATATTCCCAGGCCTCACACCGGAGACAGAGGATGCAGGCATTTTTGGCATCCATTAGTCTGCCAAGATAACCCATCTGTGGAGTTGATGAATTTATATGTGTCCTTCCAGGAAGGCCATATGATTACTTGGCATTACCTGCCAACTTGTGGATGACACTGGGATTCCGTGGGATTGATTAATTCGTTCAGCTTTTTATGCATTTTTTCCAATCTTTTCTTCAACTGCTTCCCAGAGTTTCTTCCTTCCTCCGGTTGACCTCTCTCCAGTCTTACAAACACACGGCCACACTTCCATTTCCCCGACTCCTTGGTTGGACCATTTCCTATCTTGAAGGATGTTTCACTGTCTCCTAACTGGGATTCTGTTTGACTTCTAGATTCCAGTTTCAGCCCCACTTCTTCTGGAAACTTCTCCTGATTCCTTCTGTCTTCGCCCTCCTTGCTCTCTGTCTTCTCTGAAATCCTTTACCTTTTCTAGTCTACGGAAATTGATGATAGTGTGTTTCCTAAATATTTACTTACGGATTGAGTGGGCTTTTGCAGAAAGCTTTATGGGTTGGTTCAAAGTGGCTTTAAAACAGTTCACTTCCCTTCAGCAAAATGTTATCCTGCTATTTTAAATGCTTATCTGAAATGTTTTGTGGTTTTATTTATTTCAGAGACTTGAAGATAGAAAATTTGCTACTAGATGAAGACAATAATATCAAGCTGATTGGTATGACTTTTTTTTTTAAGCAAGATTATCCTTTGAAGTGTTAAATTGTCAATTGTCAATTCTCATTTATTTCTTGATTATTGGCTTAGAGAATTATCTCTGCTTTATTTCTAATCCCCAGAATACTTCTAGATCACCTCCTTTTACTTCTAATATTTAATAACTGGTTTTGAAAATGTAAATTGACATTAATAATAGTTGACTAATAATTAGGAAGGTCAAAATACTCTAAAGTGCCCATCACATGAATTTCCTAGCCCCGAATAAATATTTTTGGGGTGCGTGTTTCTTCGGATTGTTCAGATAGAGCTGAACTTTTATTGCAGTTGTTTTATTTGGATTATTTACCTTAGACTTCCTGAAAATAGTGAAAAATAGCTTGGCTCAGAACTTCTATAAGCATCAGCTTTGCCAGGTCTTTTTCTAGTTTTCAATGAATGGAGAGTCACAGAAATAAGGGGGACACAGTTTACCTTTTCTTTTTAACATGCTTATTTGAGTTCCCTAAAAATGGTGGTTGTGTAGACAGAAGTGCCCACAGAAGGACAATTTGTAAGTCTGTACAAGTTGGAAGAAGATCCAGGAGAGGGTTGACTGTAAATTCTCACTGAGGGTGCATAGGAAATTCACTCCGTGGCTCATTGTCTAGAACAATTCATTTTTACGTTTGTCTGGCTGCTTGCTCTTGGCAGAGTCTTACACCCTTTTCACAACCACATGTCAGACATGCCCTCTTGAAGTCCTCTCTTCTTTCTTTTCCCATCTCAAATGCAAGTAATTTCTTCTACCTCAATGGCTTGGAAAAGACTATCTACATTAGGAGAAAAGAGAAGGATCAATAGAACTTACGTGATTCAACTTTTGCATCCAGAAGGGCATTTTGTTTGACAGGTACTGAAAATCATTTCAGGACTCTCCAAAATATAATCCTTCAAATGACTTATTAGATGCTTTGGAATCACAGCCTGCTCCCAACCCAATAATGGAAAAGAGGCTGCCAGTGATTTCAGGCTGGTGGTTACACACAATTGATAAGTGCTTCCCCACCCTTAGAGGGAAGAGATTTTGTTTCCAAAGCCTTCTTAAAGATTCTGTTCTTAGAAGATTCTTAGACAATTCAAAGGATTTTCTTTTTATCAACTTGTTTTACTGTTGCTTTTTAGTTGTCGGAGGCCAAATACAGAAGCAGTGAAAGGAGGCTTGTGTTGAAGTGAAGTGTCTGCAGGATGTCTTCCTGTCCCTGGTGTCTGGCGTCTGTGACATTAAACACAGGGGTTTCCCAGTGGGGGTTGAGGAGTGGAGGAAAGGAGATTTTTTTTTTAAGTCCCTGGCAGGCTGACCTGCAGCTTCTCTGGAAAATGTGGAAGTGACAAGAAAAGAGTTGTCTTACCAGCAGCAGAGATTGTAAAAAAAAAAAATAGGCTGTATAAAGAGAGGATCTACTTCACAGGAGATGTTGGAGTAACTCACTTCCACTCTGGGTATGTAGATCTAGGCTGGTAGGTTCAAGCCCAGTGCAGGACAGTTTGACCATCACACCCGATTGGGCGTCACCTATCCTGTTTCCTTTCTTCTCTTTGCCTCTCTTCCTTTTCTTCAAGTGATACCCTCAGAGTTCCATTGATGAAACTAGAAATGTACAGTGGGCTAAAAAAATGTTGGAAAGCACAGACCTTTTTGTTGGTTAGACGTTCGTTTAGATCATCCTGGTAGAACCAACAAACTCTAAGCAGCGGATACATGACCCAGCTCACAGATTGGCTGAATAATAAAACCTCTTAGAGGAAATGTGTACAAATAGAGTGAAGAAATGATATACCTAAATTAGAGCCCACAGCACACCTTGAGGTGTCTCTTTTGTATGCTAGGAACCATTTTATTAAAATGCCTGGGAGTCATCACCTTGGATGGATGGATTATGTATCTAAGCAAGCATTTCAGCTCGGTGACACAAAATAGATCTTAATGGGAGAGTGGGGGAGGGGGGTCGGTGTGAGAAACCAGGATTTCCAAAACTGCAGGAAAGGATACTCTGATTATGGTTATTGTTAGAATTTCCTTTCCTTTTAGCTCCTGATCCTCTCCTGACCACTAAAGCCAGACAGCCCTAACCCAGACCTGTAATTGAAAGAGGTATACCACCTAGGAGGGTGGTGGGGCATTGCATTTTGTTTAGCAGAATCTACACGTCCTGGCCTTTTCAAATGGGTTGGGGTGGAGGGAGCAAGGGGTGGTGGTGGAGGGAGGGACCACTGGCCCAGTGGCTTGTGGGTTTTCTTGCTCATGTTCTGGGCAGTTTGGATCATACGTCTGCTCTCTGTCTTTTTATAACTTGAAAGTGCTTTTGAACCTTTTCTTTTAAGTAAATTACCTGGTTGGTTTTCAAAGGTTGATTATAGCTATTATCATTTCCTTTTAAGTTTCTCTTTCTTTGAAAGAACTTGATTTAAATAAATCTACTTAAGTCATGATTCAAATTAAGCAGAATTACCAGGAGTAGTATTTGACTCAATTAAGATTTTTTTTCCTTTGGAAAAAAAAAAAAAGAAAGGAAAGTCTGATATTTGATAGTTTAGCATAATCTTAAACTATAAGAGCCACAACCTAAAACAAGCTTTTACTTTGGTATTCCAAAGCACTGTTCGTTGGGGCATTATTTGGAGATTCAATTTGCGGCTCTTAGAAAATTGAGTGATAATTGGTTTATGAATTTACTAAATCTAATTGAGGCAGACTTGTGTCATATTACCAGGGGGCAAACTTCTCTCTGGTTGCACAATCTAATTATATGCATGTGTGTAAAATTTTAATAATTACCATTATGAATGTGAGAGGCACTAGCTATTTCTCTACAGTGTGCTTTAAATTAAACCCTTTTGGCTAGGTCAACATAAGCCACTTCAATGCAAGTTTTTATCTCCTCCACTCCCCAAAAGCTCTGCTAATTTATCTTCTTGAAACTACACTTAAGGGGAAACTGTGTTCCCAAACTTGTCAGGCAGCAGGGTGTGTGTGTGTGTGTGTGTGTGTGTGTGATCCTGTTTCTTATCTCATTTCACCTTCTTCTAACAGGCACCTCTTTGTAGACCCAGGGCTCGAGTTGAGGAGGTGAACTGAATGAAGCAGAGCTTTGCTGTTGACTGAATTTCACCAAGATGAGGAACAGTTATTTGCTTTAGTCTCAGAAATCTAGACATGTATTTTCTGGGGTTTCCTATGAGATTGGGCCTCTAACATGACTGTTTATGATGCTTTCCTTAAAATGTTTCACCAAATAGTATAATCCCGATTCCATGGTGCTCTCTTTGCATTTGCACACAGTCAAACAAGTGTTGATTTCATCGAAATTCCTGTAGGTTTATTTTTAAACTGGGAGCATTCAAACTACCACCCAATTTAAATTGTGATCGATTATATAAATGAATTTTCTCCTTACAGGTTGCACAGGTAGTTCAGTGGTTAGAATGCCCGCCTTCCATGTGGGAGACCCAGGTTCGATTCCCAGACCATGCACCTCCCCCCCAAAAAAAAAATCCCCCTGCCCTTTCTCCCAGTTTAGAGGTTTAGCAGGATGGGCTCTGAGAGCAGGGCTCCTCCAATAGGGATTGGAGACCATCCCTGGGTGCTCCCCTGGACTGGCTGGGCCAGTAGGAAAGGAGGGAGGGGCCCAGGCGAAGGTGGGGAGGGAAGAGTAAAAGATCCAAGGAATAAAGGAGGTAGAAAGTTAAGAGAAGAAAATGATATCATAAAAAAAAACAACAAAGAAGAATTAAGTGTTTAAAAATAAGCATTCACAGTTATTTTTCTAGCCCCTGTTGTAGGTTCAGATTCTTCTGATGGAACCTGATGAGTTGAATGAATGTGGATAATCTCTAGAGCCCTTGAGAGTTCTTGAAGCTGTGCTTGGAGGAGGTTCTGTTTTAGAAAAGCTGGTTCATTACACAGCTTACCCCAAAGAGGAATTTGTAGTCGTGTTGTCTTGACTTGTGACATGTGAGTAACTTCACAGACTCGCGGCTCTCCCCTTTTCTGAGCATCCCCGAAGTTTTGATAATAGTCCTCCACTTTGCAGGTGGAGACATGTTAGAGTGAGAGAGAAAATGCTCTGATGACATGAGATATAAATAGTGCCCATTGAGAAAGTACAAAGGTTTTGTTCAAGATTGCAGAGTGATATCTTCTGAGTGAGAGTTCATCTGCGTAGGGTTAGACTATTTACACTGAAGTTCAAAAAATGAGCCTTGAACTTAATGCTGAGCTCCACAAAGATTGGGGAAAAACAGATGAGGATATAACACTCAGAGCTCTGTAATGAGCTGTCAGCTGCTGTATCTTCAAGATCAAAAAGAAACACAAATGCATAATAGATCCAGAGTTGGTTTAGTGGTACTGGGGCTTTTCCCTAACTGGTCTCCTCAGTCAACCAAGAATAAAGTAACATCATGTGGCCTCATAATCTAGTTTACATAGCCATCTTTCCAGCGTCACTTTTCCAGCCAACATTCGGTGTTGTCCAAATTGCTTGGCGTTTTTTGTTTTTTTTTTTTTATCTTCTTCAAACCACCATCTGTGCTGCATACATTGGGGAGCTTTTTAAGAGACTTGCATGAAATGAAAACATTTTGCTGGAAACGTCAACTGTAAATGGTGGGATTGCATGCCACTGAGGATGGCACAGACGCCAGCCAGAGAAAATCAATTTTCCTGTAGCTCCCCACCCCATCGCCCCCCACCAACTTGGCCACTTGGAAGCTAGATTGCTGACACTGCACCCCACACTTCCTGCCTCAATCCTAGAAAGCAGAGCCTTCCCTCCTAGATGACTCATTTACGAGATCTGATGGAAATATGTTCTGGTTCAACACACTTTTAGCTCTAGCTGGATTTTACTGTGAGGCCCGATGTAAAATGTTCCCAGTTCAACAAGGAAACCACTACCTGATGTTCTTACTTCCCTCTGTCTGGAGACTCATATTCAGAGCTTATGGTTTGCAGCTGCTGCTTAGGTTTTTCTTTTGGATGCTAAATTATATGTTAGCCTGAGAGAATGTTTCCTTTTCCACTGTCTTTTTTTTTTTCTTTCTCCTCTCCCTCTTCATTTCCACAACCGCTAACTTGGAGCTGGTTTTGTCTTCTTTTCTGTTTTTTGCAGATTTTGGCTTAAGCAACTGTGCAGGGATCCTGGGTTATTCCGACCCCTTTAGCACGCAGTGTGGCAGCCCCGCCTACGCTGCACCCGAACTGCTTGCCCGGAAGAAATACGGCCCCAAAATTGATGTCTGGTCCATGTGAGTTATTGAGCTTAAAAAAAGTGAATTTTCCCTGTGGATGTCTCTACTATCACTTTCTTATGAAATACTGTTTGAATAATATTGAGTATTTGATACCATTGGGAGTATATTATATTGTAGGCTTAGGAATATAGAAGAAGTGATTCTTTGGGGCCTGGCTTTCCAGGACAGCCCCTTCCAGTCTTTTCCACACCTCCTGCCAGAGAGGCCTTTACCAAAATTCATTTAGGCACTGGGGAGAGGGTCATGAATAGAAGGAAACAAAGTTCCTGCATTTGCAGAGCTTGCATTCAGGTTTATGCGTCATTACAGGTCTTTCCCCTGCCTAAATTTCTTCCATAGCTTCCAATAACAATCACAATAAAATGTGACCTTCTTGCTGGGACCACGGTCCCCACAGGGCTTGCCCTCTGCCAACTCTCCTGCCTCATTGTCTGCCCCGCTGCCTACTGCTCACCATTCTTCAGCTACAGTGGCTGGATGGAGGGATGGGCAGGGATGTCATCCCGATGAGCAGAAGCTACAGAGTGGAAAAAGGAAACAGGGAAATGTGGCCCGTTGTGGGGGTCTAGATCTGAGAGAAATTCAGGGAGTTCTGGTTGGAGATCAGAGCGGAACCAGAGGTGAGAATTAGATTCTGAGGGATAGAGTTCCCAGGACCTCTCTGGAACCCAGCTAAGAGGACTTGCTCAGCAGACAAGGGTGTGAAACAAGTTAGTTGGGCATTGGGTTCTATTCCTGTAACTTGTGCCAGGCCTGGTGCTGAGCTCTGCTTTTATCATCTCCTTTAATCCCGCCACCCCTCCGCTGTTGTGTGCAGACATCTCTCACCCCCATTTTACAGATAGGGAAGGAGGCGCAGGGACACACAATGGCTTGTAACTTGTGGAGCTGCACTTTGCACTCAAGACTCTCTATGTCAGACACATATAAGATGGAGTGTGCTAATGACACTGAGGCAATTTAGAGGTCTCACAGTGTAGGTGGGACTGGTAGCAGGGAGCAGCAGCAAGTGATGCCTTCTCTTCCAGGTGCCCTGGTGGTTTGATGAGCACTGCTGATCACAGGGTCTCTCTTTGTACTATGCCCCAAAGGACCTCAGAATCCTTCTCAACACAGCCTTCCAGGCAACCAGTACCAATTGATTAGAGTTGGTACCCAAGGTGAAATCTATGGCTGATCCCTTCCAAAGCTTAAGAATTCTCAGAAGTGTCTATTACATTGTTTGCCCTCAATAAATATTTATTGAGTGGATGAAGATGCATCTTTGAGTCTATAATCACCTTCGTCTTAGTTTACCTGGGCTTCTATGACAAACATCCCACATTGGATAGGCTTGAACAACAGAAATGTATTATGTCCTGGTTTTGGAGGTTGGAAGTCCAACATCGAGGCTTATCAGGGCTTTCTTCCTCCAAAGTGTATGGCATTCCAGCAGGCCTCCATCCTTTGGTGATCACTCTCTCCTTGTGTCTGCAACCCTGCTTTCCACTTACTTCTTGCTTCTCTTGACTCCTGGCTTCTGACTTCTTTGAGTGACTGTATCTGTATTTCCTTTGCTTATAAGGACTTCAGCCATATGGATCAAGGCCCACCCTGATTCAGTTTGGCCTCATCTAAATAGGGTCTTGGCAGATCCTCTTCACAAATGAGTCCACACCTCAACTAATAATATCATCAAAGGTCCTGTTTCAAATGGGTTTGTACCAACAGGAATGTGGATTGAGACTTGTACGTGTCTTTTGTGGGGGGCATGATTCAAACCCCACCAAAAATGTCACAGGCTTTGGAGAAAGCACGGCCTTGCCAACACATTGATTTGGGACTTCCAGACTCCAACCTGGTGACACAATTAATTCCAGTTGTTTAAGTTAACCAATGTGTATGGTATTTGTCGTTGCAGCTGTGGCAAACAAATATAGTGATAAACAGATGAAGGTCCCCTGAAAAGCCCTAATAAGGTCTCATTCTTATTGCTGGTCAAATAAAATAATGTGTTTAAGAGCACGTGTTAAATGGGAATGCACCATATAGACATTGGTCTTTTAATTGATCGTAGCATAGCTCTGAAGGCCCATCTGGGATCTCTGGGGTACACCAGAAACTCAAACT
The DNA here is from genome assembly GCA_004026745.1 of Myrmecophaga tridactyla. Classification (NCBI taxonomy): domain Eukaryota; kingdom Metazoa; phylum Chordata; class Mammalia; order Pilosa; family Myrmecophagidae; genus Myrmecophaga; species Myrmecophaga tridactyla. The sequence goes on along the minus strand of PVIY010008158.1, from coordinate 11,730 downwards.
CCAAGAGTCCCTGTCATGGTACCCCAGGGTGGGGATGCTGGGTGGAGAGTCTCACCATAGCTGCAGGTAGGGAGGCCTACATTTTAATTCTTATTATTAATGACATTTTCCTTGGAGTCTCTGAACTAGGCCCTTTTGTAGAAGCTGTTGATAAAGCTTAAAAACCACAAGGAATCCACCATGTGAGCTCCTCTAGCTAAACAATCTTCTGACTTATCAGAAATGTGTTCACTCCACAGATATTTGTTGTGCCAGGTGCTGTGCTGAGTGCTTTACTCACATTGGTGAATAGAACAGCTTCAGTCCTTGGTCCTGCAGTGATAACTGTCACCTTGACATAGCTCTGACTGCGTGACAAGCAGCATTACAAAGCCTTCGCATACATCAACTCAGCTAATCCGCTGAGTGACTCTTTAAGGTAGTACTATTTGACCCCCACTTTACAGATAAGGAAACTGAGGCATGAAGAACCTTAGATGCCTGCCCAAATCATACCATAAGTGCACGATAGAGCCGAGATTTGACCTGGGTGGTTTGACTTTAGTCTCCACCTCTTAAATCTTACCCTCTACTGCTCCCACTACATTATACTACCTCTTATAGGGTGTGAGTTCTAGGGGGGCAGGTGGATAAATTAAATAGAAAAACTATACATGGAGGATGGGAGCTGCTATGAAGGAAGTGAATGGGATGCAGTGAAAGAGGGTGGGGTGGCTTCTTCAGGAGACAACCTCAAAGCCAAATCCTAAGGATGAGAAGGAGCCAGCTATTGGAGGAGGAAGGTGACACAAAGAGGATGACTCCTGTCAGAGGAAGGAGCAGGTTTAAAGGTCCTGGGGAGGGGCTTGGAGTTTGTCCTAAGAACAGTAAGAGACCTCTAAAAATTGTAATCAGGAGGGTAACAGAGTTAGGTTTGGATTTTCAAAAGTTTGCTTAGGCTTCTCTATGAAGAACAAATCTGGCAATTGGGACCAAAGGGACAATGAAGAGATAGTGAGGAAGCTGCTGTATACACCTGGCTGGTTGGCATGGTATGTGTAACTTTGACTGTTCCTTTATGGTCAGAAGCCAACATGATGTTGTGAAGTGGGAGAAAGTATAGCTGGGGGTTAGGTGTGTGGACTGTGGACTGCCTTGGTTTGCATCTGGGCTTTACCCTCTTGGAGATTGAATCAGGTCCCCCTAAAAAGACATTCACATCTTAATCCACATTCCTGTGGATGTGAACCCATTTGTAAATAGGACATGTTGAAGAAGAGGTGTGGCCAGATTGAATCAGGGTGTGTTTCAGTCTGTACAACTGGAGGCTTTATAAAGAGAGGAATTTCGGATGCAGTCAGTCAATAGAAGCCTGAAGACAGTACAGCTTATTAGAGGAGAAAGAAAGAGACAGATTGCCCACTGTGTGACAGAGGTGGAGAACAGTTGCCAGCAGGCCACTCCCAGAATGCTCCAGACTTCAGGGAAGGCATGGCCTGGTGAGAGCTTGCACTGGGGCTTCTACCCTCCAAACTGTGAATCAATAAATTCCTGTTGTGTTAACTGCAACCAGTTATTACAGCCCTGGCAAACTAAAACATGCCCTATATATAGGTGAGTCTTGGCAAGCCATTGGGCCTCTCTGCCTCAGTTTCCTTATCTGCAAAATGAAAGTAGTAATCATTCCTATTTTGTTGGGTTACTATGAAAATTCAGTGAAATAATCCTGTAAGTGCTCAATAAATATTAGCTCTTGGTTATCCTGCTGCTGCTTACTAAATCACACGGCAATTTGACAGGAAGTTGTGACTGTGAGAACTTTCTCACACTTTTTCTTTTTTCTACCTTTGGTTCCTTGCCTGTAGGCCCCTCCTAACCTAGAAAGTACAGGTTATTAAGAGGACAACAGAACATCCTCTGCTGTCCCAAGGTGGAAGACATCTGAGCTGGTGTCTTAGTGTTTCTTTGTTGATTTGCCCAGGACACATCTCTGTTTCTGATGACCTTACCTCTTATTTCTGGAAAGAGTTGTCTGGCCACAGGAAAGTCCTGAAAAGTTCTGTGAGTGAAAAACAGAATTCCATCTGCTAACCTTGCTATAGGAAAGTGATGTGGTTACTTTGTTCACTGATTGATTATTTGATAGAGCCATCTAGTATACATTTATCATGTACTATGTTAGTTACCTGTTGCCATGTAGCAAACCACCCCAAAACTTAGTGGCTTAAAAACAGCAATCACTTATTAGCTCAAGATTGCAGGGAGTGGTAGTTTGGGTTGGGCCCAGCTGGACGGTTCTTCTTCTGGTTTTGCCCAAGCTCATTATTATTATATTATTATTTTTGAATTAAGCAAACTTTTATTGCAGTATTAACTGTGGTACAGAAATAACATTTCAACTGATTTAAATCCAGAATCATAAAGGGAGAATTTATAGCACCCAAACTTCCCCTCTCTCTATCACACAAAGATTTAAATTACTATCCAGTCTACAGTTTTCATTTTCTTAGGCTTTTTTCCATACAAATTTGCGCACTTTATTAACATAGGCAGAATTCTACTTAAAGAAAAAAAATCAGATCTCAAGCCAACAAATGTCATCACATTTACCGGGATACTGTTCCAAGTACAAATTCCACCCAAGAAACCAGTGTACCAAAACATTACATGCTATGTTACTTACAGAATCAAACTGATTACATTGAGTGAATGCTTCTTCAATGAAACTTTCAACAATGTGCTTAAATAAGTTAAAACAGTGATCTAACCACTTGATTTCAACCAGGTAGATTTTATTTAGAAACCCTAAAAAAAAAAAAAAAGGTGTTTTGCCTATAAATACGGAAGGAACAAAACATCACAGCATGAATTCAGAAAGAATGAAAACAATTATTGAGGATAAGAAGAAATACAAAATTTAGTTACCTTCACTATTCACTCAGCTGCTTTAAATCCCACGGAATTTGCAAATATAGCTAAAAAGATACCTCCTCTTGACAGCCTATATTTCTTGTCATTTCCCATTGACTATTTGGTATTTCATGTTATATTTTATGAGTAGCATTCTGCTTCACTGTGACTGCTTAAATAGCCTGGACAGCTATCATTCCAATCAGTCACTTCATATATCCCATCAAATCATGGGGAGAGTGCCAGTGAGAATAGATAAGATCAGGACACCATCATATGCATCACAAAGCCACAGAACTTTAAGTCACAGGATACACAAGACATTGAATCTTCTTTGACCCAAAGCTTTCAGTGTATTATTAGTGGAAATGGTTGCTAAAGTAAAAGTTAAAGTGATGGGTCCAAGCTGACTTGACTTAACTGAATCTAGCACAACCTTTAAGCCAAATCTCTCTGCTAATAAATTTTGAGATAAACCCTATTTTATACTACTTAACAAGTTAATGAGGACATGGTGCTTGTGATAAGCTGAGCTCATTTACTGATTTATTGGAGAACACAGCATGGTTTAACATTTCCAAGCAGTTCTGCCCATGTGTACCCTAATCTCAAGCTACAGTATTCAAGTGTTTATTTCTGTCACCATCTGCCGATAAAAAGGGGACCAAATTCATTTGACCTTAAGAGAAAATTGGGACCAGGGTCTACTCCCCTTTCCCCTCTGGGGTCTAACATTAGTATAAACCCACAGTGTGACAGTGTATTGCTTTATTTGGGGGGGCTGAGGGGAAGGAACCCCACTATGAGGACTGCAAATGGAGGAAACAACAATGTTAAAATACTTCACAAAATGAATAACTGCAATCATTAAGAGGACTTGACTCGTGGAGGAGAAACTTTAATTGCCATTGCAAAAAACAATCTGTATGAAATAGAAAGTGGTTTCAATAACATTAGCAGAGAATGTGTTCTAGAAATTGGAGGTAGCTGGATGTAAAATTCAGGCAGCAATTTCATAGAACAATCCCAGATGGTTAGGCTGAGGCCAACACCTAATGAGGATGAAAGCCTTGTCAGTGGGGAATTTTGGATGATACCTGGAGAAATATTATACCATGCATAAGCAAAATTGAATTGTTTTCACAAGTGTTATAAAGTTTCATATGGTAAAAGGGTTTTTCCACATGCACTTCAATTTCACAGCAAGAGTGGCATAGAATACCAAAACACAGAAGAGAGCATTTATGCAATTCGTAATTCCTTGATATAATAATGCATGCAACAATTCTAAGTGATTACACTATGATTGCAACTACAGAGTGTGGTTATCTATATCTACAAAGCAGCCACCGCCTTCTTCTATGTGTTCGCTTTTTTCTTTTTCATTTTTCTTAATCAGCTTGGCTATTGTTGCTGATTCTTAGCAAAGCTGGTAAAAACAGAGTTGTATTCATTGAATACAGCACTCTGACAGTCAAGATGTTTAAAACCTCCAGTTTTCTGGCGTGAAGAAAGCACTGTGTGATACTTAGAACTCTGATTTACAAACAGGGTGGTCATGCATTTTCCTGGCTTGAAGCCTTCCACAGCTTTTCTGATCAGGTTGTCATAGGAGGTACAGCTTAAGTACTTAGGTTTGTTTCAAAGCCAACATAAGAAAATGCTGGTTCTGGAGTGATGTGAATAGTCCAATAAGTTCCATTCAATTTCATCCCATTCATCAAATATCCACAAGGATTAAACAGTGTGGCATCAATGTCAGAACCTGGAATCAAGTCACGAATTCCACTTTCACGAGTCACATCCTTTGCAGTAACACCATTTCTCATGTAGAACTGGCCCATTAACTGCTGAGTCAAGCTCACTCATCAGAATTTCCAGGGTTCGATCTGGCTGACTGATTACATGACTTTCTCTGGGAAATCCAGAGTATACAATTACAGCTAGAATTCCTCTGTCCCATACAATATGCTGTTCCATTTAGGGAAATTGCATTAAGAAATTCATTTTTTTTTTCCTGGAAATTTCCAGTGTGGGTACCCTTGGTGAGTTTTAAATTGAGTCAGACCCTCTGTAATCCCTAGCAAACTTCAGCAGGGACACCAGTGCTTTCAGTAAGAGGGTGGTACCACATGTCTTCAAGATGAAACTGTCTCTTGGAAACAAACACGCTACTCTCACCGAGTACATGAGCTCCCTGCTTGTCAGTTTTTGTCACGCTTATGATTGAACATTACACCACTTTCAAAAGTATGTCCCACTCAGATCTTGGAATGGTATGAAGATCCCCAGATTTTTTATTTGGGTCTGGGAGAACAAAATCTCCAGTAGCTTCTCGGTCCCTTTGAAAAACTGTGCAGCTGCCAACACCATGAGACTAATGAACAACCAGCCACCACAGAAAATCACTTAAATTTAATCTTTTCTCCAACCACTGTGGATTATTCCAGCTGTTACTAAAATTCAGGTTCCTTTTTTGGGGCTATGATTTTATATTTACTTTTTTTTTTAATAAAAAAGGATTAATGATATTTTCCCAACTTTTTTTTGTGTGAGTGAAAAGTTGAACATGAGTATATTGGAAATAAGAAGCAGTTATAGTTCAGTCTCTTGTTGTTCATTGCTGCCCTGATAACTGAGAGTAGAGCAAATTCTAGCTAATATCACCAGATATATTACGTAAGCCTTGCTCATTCTTCTTTTTTTTTTTTTTAAGGACATTTATTAAGTTGCAAATGTACAGTCCTAAGGCCGTGAAAGTGTCCAAATTAAGCCTGAGCTCATTCTTGTGGCTGGATAATTTAGGATGACTTCACTCACATGTTGGCAGTTGGCTCACTGTCAGCTGGCGATGGTAACATATCTGTTCCTTCACATGGGGGCAGAACAGTCTCTAGAAGCAAGAGAGGGTGAGACCCAGTGTACAGCACTTTTTAATCTTGCCTCTTGACATCTGCTCATGTCTCATTGGCCAAAACCAATTACATGGCTAAGCACTATCTCAAGAGGATTGGCCAAAGCAAGTCACATGACCAAGCTCAGCCTCAAGAATCTAGAGTGATCTAGACTCCAGGAGAAGAGGCAAGGAATTGTGACTCTGGCTGTGTAGCACACTTACCTACAGTGTGGCATAGCTCACCTGTATCCATGCATGGTATGCCAGATGGTGGAGAGGAAGTATAGTGCTGAAAACAATAAAGCTGAGCAGCTGGCTTAATTAAGAAGGCCTCAGAGAAGAGGAGAATTCTGAGGGATGAGCTGGAGTTTGCCAGGTAGAGAATAGGAGAGAAAATTTTCCAAGTAGAGGGAACAACAAATGCAAAAGTGGGGAGCTGTAAAAAATCTGATTGCTGTTGTTCTTAATCCTGTACAAAACATAAAACTTCAGAGCCTTCTTTAACAGATTAATTTCCACTGCTTGTCTTGTATCTAAGATACCTGTTAGGTTTCTATTTGGTACCCATGTCTGTGTTGGCAGAACTGGAATGGACAAACCAGAGAATTTAATTTAAAAGCCTGTTTAAAAAGCTTGAAATTGAGTCAATTTACAACCTGGGCCAGGCATTATTATTACAAGATGTCTTCTCTTTATTTAAAACCCTAAAACAACAACAGAATGAAGAGTTCACTTCTAAAAGCAAAAGCAAACCCCTCCCTGGAAGTTTCCAACCCTGATAGATAAGGCCTCCCTCCAAGATTTCTGAGGCTGACTTTGGAAAAAACCAGCCTGCCATTCATTCAAGAAACCTTGGGAAAAAAAGCTCCAGGACCCTCCTCCTCTAGTGAAGCAGGAATTAACAGTGTAAATGGGAAATGCTGCATTACATCTTGGGTTCTGCATTACTTTCAAGATCATGAGAAATAGCTTTAAAATCTTTATGTGAGATGGTTGAAATATATAAATATATTCATATCTAAAAATATTATTTATCTCCCATGAACTTTGGGATTTCAGACATGAAAGCAAAAATGTTCATTTAGGTGCATCAGATCTTTGTTCTTGCTAATTAACTTTTCCTCAGAGTGGCATATATGCTAATTAAATTTTTTTTGAGGTAGGCATACTTTCTAAATGAAAAGAATACAAATTAACTTTATTTTCAGAATATTACAATGCTCGCTTGGGAACTTTGATGAATTCCTAAAGGTGTAGGGAAACAGATGTAAATTCTATCCCCAAAGGATTGAGTTTGCAACATTTTTTTATCCACGGTTGCTCTTTGCTCTTGTAGGAGGCTCTGGGGTGGGCGAAGCATTTGGCTGCACACCAGGTGCCTAGTGGGGAGCTGTGCACAAAACTACCCCAATTCACCTTCCTAACCTCACTGAATCTGCATTAACTTGATGGGGAAACAATCTCTGTTCCCAGTGATGAGCCTTGGGGTAGACAAGTTGGCTGAGGGGAGTCATCTTGTTTCCAGCTCTGCTATCCCTTTATAGACGTAGGCATTCAGAATGGAGGGAGGGTGAGAGGATTCATTCCTTGCCTCAGATTGTATTTTGCAAAGTACAAACAAATACCATCAGCCCCTGGCAGAGATCAAATATAGAAGGACAGTATTTTCTTCTCCTTTTCTGTCCATCAGACCCCCTCAAAATGAAAGCTGGCACAAGGAGAAGGTAGAAAGAGGAGGCCTGCTATTCCATTAGGGCTTTTGACTTTTAAGAGAGAAACTTCCTTTAGTTGCTGCGGTTTTTCACTTCTAAAATCCCAGATTGTTTTTCTTTGGCAGCTAGCATGTGCATTTAAAATAGAAGAGAGGACAGAGGAAGGGAAAAGTCAGACAGATCTTAAAATCCACAGGAAAATAATTTCTTACTAAGTAAGCACAAACCATATAACAGAGTAGGGGTGAAGTTTGAACTATTCCAAATGGATGGCTCTCTTCCCACTGTATTTTCAAGACCTTAAATCGGAAATTGTATTGGAAGTTGATACAGGAGGATGGAAGGATATTGCTTTGAGGCCTTCAAATTTTCCAGGGCAGGTTCTTTCTTGAAGAATCATACAAAAGCAAGGTATGCTAGCCAAGGGTTCTCTCAACTGCCCTCTGCTATAAACTGGGCAGTTTTCAGGGCTCCTACCCCCACCTCCCATGAAAACAAGAAACCAGATCCTCCACCTGCAAGTATTACCCTGACAGTTGCTTTGTCCTTCGTGTCTTGTTAGATACGTGGGTCAGCTTCTCCAGGGAGAGGTGATACTCTATTTGCGCTCTGGGACAGCAGGTCGATACCCCAGCTTTACCTCCAGAGAATATTTGTGTGTAGCAGCCTAAATATCAGAAACCCCATTTGGCTTCTGACTTAATTCCAAATATTCCACACTTATATTTCATGGAGTCCCTAACCCCCCTTTGTCCAACTGTTCTTTGGTGTCACTTTTTCTTTCTCTTTTGGCACCAGAGTATTTTACAATGCCTTCAGGTTTCCTTTTACCCGACAATGACTCACTCTGATTTCATTCTGCTTGGAAAAATCCTAGTCAGATTTACCCACTGCCTGGCCTCCTTTCACTTTCTTATCCGTCTGTCTCTTTAAAACTGTCTGGTTCCCGAGAGACCCACGTCTACCTTGGAGAAACTAGGAAGTTCTTGGGCCATATTTCAAAAAGCACATCAGGAAATTCTGAGCATGGTTTGAAACTCCCCCTAATTCTATGGGATTACAGAGATTTATAAATTGCATTCCATAGTTTCCCCTTGGTATTCCTAAGCATACTTCCGAAATGCCAAAGGAACTCGACTTCTCTTTATCCAGATATTAAACCTGTATGCAAACTCTAGGGGAGAGGAATTAATCTACTCCATCTGCTTTCCCTTTTTGAATCTCCTAGGACTATATGACTCTTAATGAAGGTATCCATTATTATTTGGTGCTAATGTACAAATATGCTTGTATAAAATACTGTTGTGAGGGCAGGCCACGGTGGCTCAGCAGGCAGAGTTTTCGACTGCCAAGCTGGAGACCCGGGTTCAAGTCCCAGTGCCTGCCCATGCCAAAAAAAAAAAAAAAATACTGTTGTATTTTCAAGTTTAGTGAAGAAACACTAGATCATATTTATTGAGCATTTAACTTCATGCCAGGCACAGCTTTCGCTAATTTTTGTGGCTTGGCTCAGTGGCCCGAAATAACCTGTGCAGTCGAAACTATTACTAACCACATTTTATGGATAAGAGACCCAAGTATTAGAGAGCTGTGTTCTCTTTAAGTATTTGTGACTGTTTTAGTTTCTGATAAGCTCCTCCAAAAGAAATGGCATTCTGGAGTCAGTTTGGTAGTCAAGTAACCACTTAGAGTTATTTAAAAAACCACTGCTTGGCCCTGCTGGAGCAGTCGCTGAAGCATGGGGTTTACTGGCACCATCTGTAAGAAAAGCATCTGTTATCTTTATTTGTGGTCCCAGCCAGATATTGGAGAGATGCAAGGAACAGCTTAATGTGCAGTGACTAAAGGAGATGTTGCATCTCTGAAACCAGTCGGTGATGAGAATGCAAGTAATTGGATGTCTCAAGAACTCCTTGAAGCTGGAAACTTTGATGAGGATTTTAGAGCTGGGCCTCACATTACACTTACCAAACACCTTCAGATGGGTTCCTGTCCCATCACTCTAACAACCCACTTCTATTTTATGTACCCACACTGCAGCCAGATTCCCCTACATGGAAAGGGAAATTATAAAGGTCACACAGCAGTTTTTCAAAATTAAGTATTGTAACCTAAAATTAAAGAAAAAATTGATTGTAAAAATTTTAAATTTGCCATTTTAACCATTTTTAAGTGTAAAATCCAGTGGTGATAAGTACATTCACAGTGGTGTGCGGCCACCACCGCTATTGATTTCCAAACCTTTTTGATTATCCCGAGCAGAAACTCTGTACCCATTAAGTGATGACTCGCTATTTCCTCCCCTCTTCCTAGCCCCAGGCAACCTCTAATCTACTTTCTGTCTTTATGAATTTACTGTTTCTAGGTATTTCATGTAACTAGAATTGCACAATATTTGTCCTCTTATGTCTGGCTTCTTTTACTCAGCAGAATGCTTTCAGGGTTCATCCACGGTTGTCACATGTCAAAACTTCATTCCTTTTTATGGCTGAATAATATCCTGTTGAATGGATATGCCGCATTCTATTTATCTGTTCATCTGTGGATGGACACCTGGGTTATTTCCTGCTTTTGCGAGTAATGCTGCTGTGATCATTTGTGTACAAGTATGTGCTTGAGCCCCTATTTTCAGTTCTTTTGGTTATTTACCTAGCACTGGAACTATATTTTCCTTTTAAAGGAAGTACGTGCTTGATAATCCCTCACGTTGACTTAAGTTCTTTTTTATTTAAATATCACTTAAATGTGCCCAAACCTAAAATTAAACTCCTTTTATTTATGGCTGCTGTGCAATAAAAAAAACAAAGCAAATTTACAAGTTAAATATAACCAAAACTAAAAAGCAACCTAAATATTCAAATTAGCCACATTAACGTTAAATGCAGTGACCCATGTTGGACAGGAATAAATTGCTCTATGTGATGTAGGCATCGTGCTCACTGCTGGGCACAGGTTCTTTGAACTGATCAGGCCTGAGTCTTGAGATCACTTAACGCTCCCATGACTTTTCCCTCTTCTAGTGATTTTCAAACTCAGGCATGCGTTAGAATCCCCTGGAAGGCTTGTCAAAACACATGTTGCTGGGCCTTACCCCCAGAGTTTCTGATATAGTAAGTCTGGGGTAGGGCCCAGGAATTTGCATTCCCAACACATTCTCAGGTAATGCTGATGCTACTGGCAGGACATGCTTTTGGGAACCACTGCACTATTCTGATCCTCAGGAGACTTTCTAGTCCACAAATAGAAGTGGAAAAGCATCAGTGAAAAAATAAGGCTTCCTCTGCTCTTTTCTCATTAGCCTGTGACAAGAAGCGTGATATTTCTTGGCAAAAAAAATCTTGTATTGGTAAACATAAATGCGAAAGCAGGCACTGAAGATGAGTCTGCGTACAATGGAGGGTATACTTGGTTATATGGCAGCCAACCAGAGACCACTTGTAATGCTTTGTAAAATCTTGTAGTCTATCATCGAAAAGAAAATCCAAACTAGAACTGTGGAACCCCTGAGAATACGCCCACGCATCTCAGTTTGAGGAACACTGAATGGATAAAACACCTGCAGAAAAAAAAATGATATTGTGTAACTACCAGGCCCGTCGGCTTTAGGTTTGAATGTTAGATCCAAGAGTAAGGCACACACGGAGACGGGACAGAATCCAATTTTTAATTTTTTTTAAAAAGGTTTTTGCCCAAACCTCATCTTAATTAATTCTAGTTCTGTTTGTATAGCTCGAAAACTTGTTTAAAACTTACTAGCTATATGGACCTGCTTGTTGGTGTTCAGAAAGAAACAGCAGGTTGTTGAGGGGACTCCATACTGGGTCACATAAAGAACAGGCAGAGGCCTAGGGGTCACCCCTCTCCCCCAACCCCAGAGGATAGGAATGGCCTGGTTCCAGTTTTCCAATATGTGGAATGCCAGCCATGGAGGAGAAGCAAGTCTTGTTGCCCATCCAGTGGGTAGAAGATGTAGAGTTTGGCTTGGCCTTGGAAAGCCCTTTCTCATGGATAGAGTTGACCCATATGGAATCACTGGGGCTTTTGAGTGGTCCCCAAACAACACCTCTGTGGGATGCAGCAGTGGGTTTCCATTCACAAAAGCTACATGTCAAAGGCCCCTTCCAATGTAGAAATTTGCCACTTTTGTACTTCTCTTGGCTTCCCAACTTACTCATCTCTAAAAATCCTCCAAAGCTAGGATGTCTAGCTCTACTTCAAACATACTGAAACACA
>PVIY010008157.1:37028-78424 GCA_004026745.1 Myrmecophaga tridactyla | reverse complement strand
ACCCCACACCCCACGCACCTGAACTCTGTCATCTGCTCCCATTCCCCCTGCTCCAGGCATACCCACCCCACAGGCCCCCAGTGCACATACCTGGCCCACACTCCCACCCCAAGTGCAGTCCAACCCATCTCTTCTACACCCCTCCCAAGCACTACCTCCCCCTCCCTGCTCCCCACAGGCTGTGGCCAACGCATTAAGGTTGTGGGCACTAACCTCCATATATAGGTTATACCCGCCCATGGCCCATAGTATCATGCAGCCTCACCCCACCCTCCCTGAGCTCAGTGCATCTGTTAAGGGCACTCCCAGGCCCATGCATGCCATGGGCCCCCAATCACATCATTCAGCTGTGGGAGCCACATTTTATAGCAGTCCTAGACCCACATATGTACACAGCCCTCAGCCTCACTCGCCGATCTACACAGTCAGGTCACAACTGCCCCCAATCTACGAAGACATAATGCTGACCTGCTGCCACAGATCTGTGCATGCTCAAAAAGGGCCATGTGCCTTAGACCAGTGCACACCAGGGTTACGTCCACCCCCCCCCCCGACTGATGCACCTACACAGCGACATCCTCCCTGGCCACTGGGTGCCCATGTTCACAAGCATCGCTAACATCCACAACCTGCACCCAAACCTGCCCTGAAACAAATCACAGTACTCCACCCCATTCCCTGCTCCCTGCTGTACAACCATCCCATAAATATAAGGCCTTAGGCTACTGAAAGAAATCAACTCCCAAAGTAAATCAATCAAGATATTTACATGTGACAAAGACAGCAGAAGATCACTAAGCATATCACAATGCAGACAGATTAGCTCTGCCTAATGACCAAATTAAAACACCAGAGGAGACAGACTTTGGAACAACAATTCCAAAGAGGAATTTGAAAGAATAAATAGAAAAACAGGGGAAATCACAGAGATTGAAGACTCTGTTGACCAAATAAAAACATACTAGAGGCACACAACACCAGATCTGAAGAGACAGAAGAAAGAATAAGTGATGTAAAGGACAGAATAATTGCCTTTGAAGACTCAAAACAGCAAATGGCAAAAAAGGTGGAAAATATTGAATGGGAACTCTGAGAAATGATATACAAAACAAAGTGCACAAATACAAGAATCACTGGTGTCCTAGAAGGAGAAGAGAAGAGTAAAAGTCTAGGAAGAGGAGTTGAGGATATCGGGGGGGGAATTTCCAACCCTTATAAAAGACATAAGTAAACAAGTCAAAGTAGCCCAAAGAACTTCAAACAGAATAAATACAAATAGGCCTCCCCTAAGGCACATACTAATCAGTCTGCCAAATGTTGAGGAGAAGCAGAAAATCCTGAAAGCAGCAGGAGAAAAACAATCTACTATATACAAGGGAAATCAAATAAGACTGAGTTCAGACTACTCAACTAGCACCCTGGAGGTGAGAAGGCAGTGGTAACGATATATTCAAGATCCTGAAAGAGAAAGACTTCCAGCCAAGAATTCTGTACCCAGCCAAATTGTCCTTCAAAATTGAGGGAGAGGTAAAAGTTTTCCCAGACAAAGAAGTCCTGAAAGAATTGTCAACAGGTGACTGGTCCTACAAGATATACTAAAAGGAGTTCTTCCAGCTGGAAAAAAAAGACAGGAGAAGGGCACAGAATTGAAGAGTACCACTAAGGGTAATTTAAATAATACAAAGAGAAATGAATACATAGATCTGAAGAATAAAATTAAAAAGATAAGATGGTGGAATCAAGAAATGCCTTTCCAGTAACAACTTTAATGTGAATGCACTAAACTCACCAATTAAAAGATATAGATTGGCAGAATGGATTAAGAAGAATAATCCAGCTATATGCTGCTTACAAGAGACTCATCTTAGACACAAGGATACAAATTGATTGAAAGTGAGAGGATGGAAAAAGCTTTTCCACAAAAGTTGTAACCAAAAGAAAGCAGGAGTAGCTATACTAATATCAGACAAAATAGACTGTAAATGTAAAGACATAGTAAGAGACAAAGAAGGACAATATATACTAATTAAAGGGTCAATTCACCAAGAAGATATAATAGTCATAAATATTTATGCTCCCAATCAAGGCGCTCCAAAGTACATGAGACAGACATTGGCAAAACTGAAGGGAGTGATAGATGTTTCAACAATAATAGTAGGAGACCTCAATACACCACTCCCCTCTATAGATAGAATGACCAGATAGAAGAGCAACAAGGAAATAGAGAAGTTAAATAACTTGATAAGTGAATTAGACCTAACAGACATATATAGGTCATTGCACCCCAAAGTACAAAGTTATACATTCTTCTCTAGTGCTCATGGGACATTCTCCAGGATAGATTATATGCTAGGGCACAAAACAGATCTTTATAAATTCCAAAACATTGAAATTATTCAAAGCACATTCTCTGATAACAATGGTATGAAGCTGGATCTCAATAACCACCAAAGAATGAGAACATTAACAAATATATGGTGTTCTAGTTTGCTGGCTGCCGGAATGTGATACACCAGAAACAGAATGGCTTTTAAAAAGGGGTATTTAATAAGTTGCTAGTTTACAGTTCTAAGGCTGAGAAAATGTCCCAATTAAAACAAGTCTATAGAAATGTCCAATCTAAGGCATCCAGGGAAAGATGCCTTGGTTCAAGAAGGCCGATGAAGTTCAGGGTTTCTTTCTCAAGTGGAAGGGCACATGGTGAACACAGTCAGAGTTTCTCTCTCATCTGGAAAGGCACATTATGAACACAGTCAGGGTTTCTCTCTCATCTGGAAGGGCCATGGCGAACATGGCGTCATCTATTAGCTTCTTCTCCTGGCTTATTGTTTCATAAAGCTCCCCGGGAGGTGTTTTCCTTCTTCATCTCCAAAGGTCACTGGCTGGTGGACTCTGCTTCATAGTGCTACAGCATTCTCTGCTCTCTACAAATCTCTTTTTATTCTCCAAAATGCTTCCTCTTTTATGGGACTCCAGAAACTAATCAAGACCCACCCAAATGGGTGGAGACATGCCTCTACCTAATCCAGTTTATCAGCCACTCTTGATTAAATCACATCTCCAAGGGGATTATCTAATTTCAGTTTCAAACACACAGTACTGAATAGGGATTAGAAAATATGGCTGCCTTTCCAAAAGGGGATTAGGATTAAAACATGGTTTTTCTAGGGTACATACATCATTTCAAACCAGCACATATGGAGATTAAATAACACACTCTTAAACAACAGTGAGTCAAAGAAAAAATTGCTAAAGCAATCAGTAGCTATCTGGAGATGAAAATAGAACTTATCGGAATTGATGGGATGCTACAAAGGCTGTGTTGTGAGGGGGAATTTACTGCCTTAAAAGCCTATATTAAAAAACAAGAAAGAGCAAAAATTGAGGACTTAACAGTAAACCTGGAGGAACTCCAGAAAGAACAGCAAGCTAACCGCAAAGCAAATAGGAGAAGAGAAATAACAAAGATTAAAGCAGAGAGAAATGAATGGGAGAATGAAAGAATCGATAAAACCAAAAGTTGATTCTTTTAGAGAATCAATAAAATTTATGAGCCACTAGCAACACTGACAAAGAAAAAAAAAGAGAGGATACAAATAAACAAAATCAGAAATGAGAAGGGGTGCATTACCACAGACCCTGAAAATAAAAGAAATCATAAGAGGATACTATGAACAGCTATATGCCAACAAACTAGACAACTTAGATGAAATGGACAAATTCCTAGAGACACAAAACAAGCTACACTGACTCAGGAAAAACTAGAATATCTCAACAAACCAATTACAAGGAAAGAGATTCAATCAGTCATCAAAAATCTTCCTACAAAGAATAGGCCAGGACCAGATGGCTCCACAGGGGAATTTTATCAAACATTCCAGAAAGAACTAACACCAATCTTGCTCAAAGTTTTCCAAAAAATTGAAGAAAAAGGAGCTCTACCTAACTCATTTTATGAAGTTAATACCATTTTAATACCAAAATTGGGTAAAGATGCTATAAGAAAGGAAAACTACAGGCTGGTCTTCCTAATGAACATAGATGCAGAAATTCTCAATAAAATATTAGCAAATTGAATCCAACAGCACATAAAAAGAATTATACACCATGACCAAGTGGGGTTTATACCAGGAATGCAAGGATGGTTCAACACAAGAAAATCAATTCATGTAATACAGCACATTAACAAATAAAAAGGGAAAAATCACATGATCATCTCGATTGATGCTGAAAAAGCATTAGACAAAATTCAGCATCCTTATCTGATCAAAACATTCCAAAAGATAGGAATCAAAGTTAACTACCTCATAAAGGGAATATATGAAAAAACGATAGCCAGCATCATACTCAATGGAGAGAGACTGAAAGTCTTCCCCCTAAGATCAGGAACAAGACAAGGATGCCCTCTGTCACCACTATTATTCAACATTGTGCTAGAAGTTCTAGCTAGAGCAATCAGGCAGGATGAAGAAATAAAAGGCATCCAAATTGGAAAGGAAGAAGTAAAACTCTCATTATGTGCAAATGATATGATACTATACTTGAAAGATCCCGAGAAATCTACAGCAAAGTTACATGAGCTAATTAAACAAATTGAGCAAGGTGGCAGGATTTAAAATGGGCAAAAACCAGAAACATTTCTATATAAAAGCAATGAACTATCTGAGGAGTCAGTTAAGGAAAAAATTCCATTCAAAAGAGCTACTAAAAGAATTACAAACTTAGGAATGAACTTAACTAGGGATAAAGGACTGGTACACAGAAAACTACACAACATTGCTAAAAGAAATCAAAGGAGATCTAAATAGATGGAAAGACATTCCCTGCTCATGGATTAGAAGGCTAAATATACTTCAGATGTCATTTCTCCCCAAATTGATCTACAGATTCAACCAGTACCAATTAAAATTCCAACAACTTACTTTCAAGATTTGGAAAAATTAAATACGAAATTCATCTGGAAGGGAAAGAGACCTTGAATAGCTAAAAGCATCCTAAAAAAGAAGAATGAAATGGGAGATTAACACTTCCTGACTTTGAAACCTATCATAAAGCCACAGTGGTCAAAACAGCACGGTACTGGCACAAAGAGAGAAGCATTGATCAATGGAATTGAATCAGGAGTGCAGAAATAGACCACCAAATCTATGGTCAACTGATTTTTGACAAGGCCCTCAAATCCTCTGAACTGGGACAAAATAGTTTTTTCAATAATCGGGCATGGAAGAACTGATATAAATAGCCAAGAGAATGAAAGAGGACCCCTATCTTACACCCTACACAAAAATTAACTCAAAGCAGATCAGACACCTAAATATAAGTACTAGCACCATAAAGCTTCTAAAAGAAAATGTAGGGAAATATCTTCAAGACCTCATAATAGGAGGTAGCTTCCTAATCTTTACACCCAAAACACAAGCAATAAAAGAAAAAATGGATAAATGAGAACTCCTCAAACTCAAATGCTTCTGCACCTCAAAAAACTTTGTCAAAAAGGTGAAGAGACAGCCAACTCAATGGGGGAAAATATTTGGAAATCACATATCAGGCAAACGTTTGATTTCCTGTATATACAAAGAAATCATACAAGTCAACAACAAAAGAACAAACAATCAAATTATAAAATGGGCTAAAGATATGAATAGGCATATCTTTTCTGAAGAGCAAATACAGATGGCTCAAAAGTACATCAAGAGATGATGATTTTCACTGGCTGTAAGGGAAATGCAGATCAAGACTACAATGAGATACCACTTCACGCCTATAAGAATGGCTGCTATTATACAAACAGGAAACTACAAATGTTGGAGAGGATGTGGAGAAACTGGCACATTTGCGCACTGCTGGAGGAAATATATAATGGTGCAGCCAGTATGGAAGACTGACAGTTCCTTAGGAAACTAAATATCAAGTTGCTCTATGACCCAGCATAGTACTACTTGGTACGTACCCAGAAGAGCTGAAACAATGACACAAACAAACATTTGCATACTGATGTTCATAGCAGCATTCACAATCACCAAAAGATGGAAACAAACCAAATGTCATCAACAGACGAGTGGATCAATAAAATGTGGTATGTATGTATGATGGAACATTATGCAGCAGCAAGATAAAATGACATCCTGAAGCACATGACAAGATGGATGAGCCTTGAGGACACAATGCTGAGTGAAATTAGCTTGACACAAAAGGACAGATACTGTGTGATTCCACTTTTATGACCTTCATAAATGTATAATCAGAGTGTTATAATACAGAATATAGGGGACTTAGAGATACATAGAAGCTAGAGATGGGTGAACCATTAGCTAATGACTGAGGTTGAACTCCAATGTAAGGGAATAGATAGGAGTGAAGATGATTCTCTAGTGGGTCTATAAGTAATATTACCATATTGAAGATGACCAAGATTGAAAGGGGTTGTATAGACCTACATGTCCCACTGACTCACACTAGAAATATGAATGATTTCTCATAAGAATTATTTCAAAGATATAATTATTTCAAAGTACAGTGTTTAAGTCCAGGGTACAGGGGAAAACTGCTATTGCATGCTATGAGCTATTTTCAAAAGGAAACCATCAGCACTACTTCAGCAACAGCAGACATAAAAAATGAGGTGAGGGACAAAAGTTAAGAGGAGGTTTAGATTGCCTATTTGGTGAGGGTGTGTTTATTGGTTTTCTGTCTCTTGGGAACAATGAAATTATCCAAAATTGAGAGTGTTGATGGACTGTGGACTTTGGGCCCTCTACATGATGCCCGATGAATGCAGTTGGTTGAAGGATGCACTGATGGAGCAGTAGAATGGTGAACGATGGTGTATACTAATGAATGAAGGCTGTGCTGCTACCAAAAGGAACAATGTTGTGAAGCATGCAGCGATGTGAATGAACATGGGGGACATTTGGTGAGAAAAAATAAGCCAGAAACAAAAAAAACAACAATGGTATGACCACCTTTAGAAAATGCTTTTAAGAAAACAGGGACCTAGATTGCAAGCTTTTAGAGCAGACACATTAAGTCCAGAGTGGTGATTATTATTTCTGGATTTTGAGAGGCTGTTTTCTATATATAACCTGATATTTAGAGATAAGAATGAATCTGAACAGGTTGGGGTTAAAGTATTTCAGAACATAGGGGTAAGGAAGACGGTGTCTATATTTTAGAACCACACATACTCTTTAAGACCAATGGAAGAAAGGTTTATTTGATCTGGAACTGAAATTTTCTGTACTGCATAATCTAATCCAACCTATCTGTATAGCTCATTTGAACAACTGAAACAGAGGAAGCACGGAATAAGAACCAGGTCTTTTAATCCTGTATAGATTAATGTAATGCCTAGAAACATCCTAGAGTATATTAAGTAGATAATCAAAAAGTATTGGCAAAGTCCCCTGAGGGAGGTGAGAAAGATTATGGAATTATTAGACCTTACTATCAGGGAATCCCCTGATACTGTGTCAAACCTTAGGGGTATCCAAATCAATAGGCCATGCTCTCAATCATGAGGCTTACTCTTGTGAAGCTTATGTAGGCAGCAGAGAAGCTTAGACTACCTATAGGCATGCCTAAGAGTTACTTCTGGAGGACCTCTGTTGTTGCTCAGATGTGGTCTCAGTCTCTCTAAGCCCAGCTCTGCAAATGAAATCAGTGCCCTCCCCACTACGTGGGACATGACATCCAAGGGTGAAAGTCTCCCTGGTGATGTAGGAGGGGACTCCCAGGGATGAATCCAGACCTGGCACCATGAGATCAACAGTTACATCCTGACCTAAATGTGGGAAGTGCAATTAATGAAGTATCAGTGGCAGAGAGAGTTCAAATAGAGTCGAGAGGCTACTCTGGAGGTTGCTGTTATGCAAGCTTCAGGTAGACCTTGCTATCTATCATAACCTGCCAACCCCCAACAGGACCATTCCAGCCAATCCTAAAGAACACCTAAGGCAATATATAAAACTCCACAAGGGTTCCAGGCACTAGTGTAACTTTCCAGAAACCTACAACCTCCAGATGGGTCCCTGGTGACCAGATAAGTCCTGATGACCTAGCCCAACCTCTCCAAAACATCAGATAGTTCCATCTCTCTACCCCATATTAGTGACAGACTCTTCCAATATCAAAAATTTAGCCCAAACAACCCCAAGAGAGGTGGGGAAATATCAAAGGTGATGGTGGAATTATGCATAGAAGATAGGACTTAACAAATGAATAGGAATGCTGAATGATTAAATTGATATCTCTTTTAGTCTCCAGTATTTTAGAGCAGCTAGAAGTAAAAACCTAAAATTGTGAAATTGTAACCCATGTCAAAGTCTGAAATATGTTTCACAACTAATTGTTGCAGTGTGCTTTGAAATTTATAGCTTTTTTGTATATATGCTCTTGCCCACACACAAAAAAAGCTGATTGTGATGATAAAAAAGTACTTAAGCCTTCAAGCCTCCTATATTCTGGAGCAACAAGAATGAAAAATATGAGAGGATCATATGGTAGCCCATGACAAACTCTGTGATCTATCCTGTAACCACTTTTTGAAGAGTACTTTGAAAACTATTGCTTTTTTATTTCTTTGTTTTGTATATATGTTATACTATACAATTAAAAAAGTTAAAAAATTTTAAAAATAAATAAAATAAAATAAAACTGAACCCAAACAAAAACAACAACAGCAAAAAGGACCTAACTGCACCCCAAAACAGCAGGCATATGGATCATTTTCTAGGATACACCATATGTTAAGTCACAAACCAAGTTTTATTAAATTTAAAAAGGTTGAAATGTTTAAAATGATACTATTTCCTAGGTGTCTCTTCTGTCCCTTTCTAAGGTTGGGGTCAAAGTATTTGCCCGCTTAGAAAAACCTCAGACGATCCCATCATATCTACAAATCAGAGAATTTAAGACCACAGTTCTCGATTTTAAACAATACCAACACTTAGAAGCTCCAGTTTTCTTGTCTGAAAAAATAGTAGTCATTTGTTTTTCCTCTTTAAAATGGGAACAATAATAGCAGTTACCTCAAAGAACTAGTTTGAAGACTAAATGAGGTACTGTTTAGTAAAGTGTCAAATAATCTGCGCTACAGTCATTTTTATTGTTATTTTTGTTGTTGCTGTCAAGGTTATTTGAAGATGCCTGAGAACAAAGGTTAGGACCCAGATGAAAAGCAGCCTGTGCCAGGGCAGAATTGGGCCCCAATGCTTGGCGGACTTTACAAATAGTTCCTACAGCTTTAACTATCAGAGAATACCTATTAGAATCTTTAGCATAGTGCCGTAGTTCTACAAACATTTATTGGGCTGCTACTCTGCACTAGGCATTATATGTTTTGGGATTGAAACGTAAGAAGTTTCATTGATGAGTTTCTGCAGATCATTTGAGTGGCTGGAAAAGACCTTCTGGGCTTCAGCAGAGTAATGGCTTTCTGAGACGGGAAAGAATCAAAGCTCTTTCTGTGAGCTAGGAGTGCTCCACCTTTGACCTCACGCTACAGCCACCTTTTGCAGTCTCCCACTTTCTCCTTCTGGGTGCTTAGGGACAGAGGTGGGAGCAGCACTTGCATGCAAGCACAATGAAAGATGACATGCCTCTTAGGTGGTCTGAGATGTTTACATGACGTTTACATGATCTTTTACCATCAATGTAATTGCATAGCAGGAGAACTCAAAAATGAACAGTAAGAGCCCCATGGGCTGGTGAATAAAGCATCTGTATTAATTTGTGACTATATATATTGGGTGCTTGGGGTCAAGAAGAAAAAGAAAGCATACGATCATTCTAGAATCCTTTAGATTGCAAGTGATGAAAACATTTTAATGTTGCAGATATTCAAAATTCAGGTCAGTTTAGATGTTACAGTGACTGGCATATCAAAACCTAATCTTAATTAAAGTCTTGGAATGATTAACAGTGTAGAGAAGAAAGTAAAACGAGGGAATAAGCAGTCTTCCTAGGAAGCAAATAATTGTTCAAATACATTTTCTCATCTAACTACTTGCACATATAAATACAAAAAATGTGAAGTTATGACATGTGAGAATAAGATCTTACCTTTCCAATATGAATGTGGGGAAACCTGGCTTGAGTCCAGAAATGGGTAAATATTTCTTGTGCAGTTTTGTCTTCCCCTTTTATAATTAATTCACAATTAGACATGTAATTATAATTCAGATACAGGCAAAATACATTCAATGGTTCTAACCATTGATAGATTTGTAAACAAAAGCAGCTGGACTGGAATTTCTTCAAGGAAATATTTACATGCCAACAGTTTATCAAACTGAAAGTCTGCTGATAAATCTACACATGGGCATTATGTTAATGATAGTGCAACAATGATTCATTCAGTGCCTCCCACCAGTTTCACAAAGCGCCAGATGTAAAAGAATAAAATTCGGGTAAAAAAGGGAAAAGATCTCTGTGTTTTAAATTCTTTATCATCTTTCAGAAGAAACTATCATTAATTCAAATATCATCCCTCATTCTTTGAGCTACTTCTTATTAAATAGTTGAAGAGGAATTAAAAGAAACCAAGGCAAAATGAGATTAATTTCAAACCACAGGACTTCAGGGTTCCTAAATATCCAAAAAGAGGTTTTAAATGTGCAATGAAATATTACTTTGTTTTAACAAAGTGGCAATGCAGAGTACTATGTGGTACCAGTCTAGTATTCTCAAAACCTTAGCGATAGCTAATTATTTTTACCAAGAAGCTGAGAGAATTGATACTAAGTGATTTTCCTCTCCTTCCATGGGGTTGAGTGGTAGAAGTAATGAAAAGACAATAGGAGGGTAACACTAACAGAATAACTTTCAGGAACCTTCAGTTGAAGTTGAATAAGTGAGTAAATGGCCTATTGAATCTCGTATTTTCCTAGCTTGTAAATGAAATACTTTCCAGCACATACAAAAGCTGAACCAAAGATATTTATGTATCCCATTATCAAAAATAAAGGATAACCATAAAAGGGGACTAAGAAGATATTTTTTTTTTCTTTTTTGCATGGACAAGCACCAGGAATCGAACCTGGGTCCCTGCATGGCAGGCGAGAACTCTGCCAGTGAGCCACCATGGCCCACCCTCAAGATACTTTTTAAATATGGCCTTCTGAAAGTAATGAAGAAAAACAACTTGTTTAATGTATTAAGAAGGGTTCCAGAGCAAATAACAACAAAAAAAGACAAAGGATGTCTCAAAACATAAGGATACTTTTTATACAGAAAACACACAGTTCGAGTATGACTCAACAGCTCAATGACATCACTAAGAATCCAGACTTTTTCTTTCTTTCTGTTCTGATAGCCTAGTGTGTTGGATTTTGTTTTTATTTCCTTAAGGTTGCAATATAATTGCTGTGCCTCTACCATCCTAAAAAATGAAACAAGGGGTATGAGGTGAAATATGTTCTTTTCATGAGTATATGCTCTGTTACGTAGAATTAGGAGCCACTGAAAGCAGGTTTCTCTGTCTCGTTGGCCAGGACGTTGTCATGTGCTTGCCCACACACAAAAATTTCGCTAAAGGGAATGGGATTCCCAGGATAGACTTATACCTATGATTATTCCCTGGAGCTAAGAGGGTATCTTTTCTTCCATGGGACTAAGGGAAACCTATCTGCTCACCACCTGATTACATCTAGTCTCTATACTCAGAAAATGAGGAGTGGAATGCAAGCAGCGTCTGCCACACATAGTTAATATGTGTTAATAATCATCTAAAGTGATTATTCACAGAAGAGGATCCTTTTAACAAGATAAAAAATATCAATGATGCCTAAGAAGTGTATTTCAAGCCTTGAAATAATATATATGCATATTTAATTTCAAAGTGAGAGTATTAACCAAAGTGTGGTAATTTTGTATCACCAGCTTCAAATAAATCAATGACCTTAGTAATTAGAGATGGTGTGAATCGTTCATTTTCTTTGTGAATTGTTCATTGTTGTAACTCAATAGAAATAAAAAATTAGAAGCAACAATAATAATAATTTTTATTAGTCATGCTAAAGTAGCAAGCCAGTGGCACGAATAATTGAAAATAGTGAAGTATATGCATGCTGATGGACTATGTAGGTTATTTGCCTTACGAGAGAACACTTAGCATTCCCAAAGCATGTTATCACCTGTTCATTCAGGGAAGTAATCACTGACATCTTGACTGGGAAGTTCTATAAACCTAGGCCAGAAAATTTCCCACTAGCAATACAGCAAGAAAGTAAAATTCCTTTTATGGGTAAAAGTGAGTATTTATTATTAAAAAGTGTCTTTGCTGAGCAATGTCAATGTATGTAGTTTTTGAATGATGGTAGAACATTTTGGGGAAGCTTTGAAACCACTGGAAATAAATAACCCTAACTTATCTGGCATAAATTTAAAAAGACTTTTTTACTTCTGGTCTAACTTCATAAGGGTTTAGCTTATTTTATCTAAATTATGCTTCGTTGTAAAGTTAGGAGGGATGCAGCACTTTCTTGAACAGTACGTGAATTGCAAGTATGTGAATTTAGAGTCAAAATCATAAATACATTAAATTCAGCACATGATTATCATCATCACCATTATGTTTTATGTGCCTTCTCCTAGGCCCACAGTTATGTAAATAGCTGTGGTGGTGACGTTTGATGTCTACCTGAGCTCCTTTGTCGATTATATATTGATCTTCTGTTTTTTTTTTTATGGTAGTTATAGCTCCTATTTCCTAGTCTAGCTAGTGGTGTCTATTTCGCATTGCTCATTCAACAGAACTGGAATTGTCTTCTCAATTATTTTTCTCTATTACTTAATTCAATAACATGCACAAGCATAAGTATTATGATATCAATTGCTTCCATCTTCTTTTATTAACTAGAATTCAGTGACAGGCATTGCTCTTTGTATATTATACTCTCTTAAAAAAATTCTATTTATATTCTGTTACTTAGATAAATATATCCAAGAAATAGACCAAAAACAGATATCGATGGAACTCAGTTCAAAAATTTTAAAATGTGCTGGATTTCTTCCGCTTTTATTTTGTCAATTGAAATTTTGTTGCTCTGAGATAGGCACCTAGCATTTGCAAAAGAATACACAGGGAGCATCTGTGTACTCTATGCATAGGCTGACCATAATAACTTATTTAAATTAAGATATTTTAGAGATTGAAAAGTGGCATTATTAATAAATACTCTAGGAAAACAGTCATAAACTGGGACTGTCCTGTGCATACCAGAATGTATAATCACCTTAGTCACACCTTCTCATTAGCTAGTTTCTTCCTTAAACAATTTAGAAGGCAAAATAGAATTGAAAAACAGAGTCTCATAATGTAACATCTCAGTAAAAATCCATAAAGATTACCTCATACAATTTGATGCAATGTAATGTATTGTGAAATGAAAGGGAAATTAAAAGGAGATAGAGATTTTTACAGCTTGGTTCAGAAAAGGGAAAGTGAGGGAAAACACAAGCCTGTAAAGAAGATAAGTTCACACAGCTGCACAAATGCAAGAAAGACCTCTGCAAGTATCCCTTAGCACCAATGTTCTTATTTGCCAGAGGGCAGTTTACAGTGACCAAATGTTTTCTGATTTCAGTAAATCCATATCCCTGAGAATTTATGCAAGGATTTAAAGAAAAGGATTAGGAAAAGAAAATTACTTTGTACTGATCAAAAAATAAGCCAGTTCAAACATACAGTTTTTGTTTTGTCCCTGAGTTTTAAGAAAGATAAAATAGTGTTCGGTTGGTAAATTCCACTTAATGAAATATAACCCTGCATCTAGGAAGTAAGTTGTTTATGGTTGCATAGAAATAACTCGATGGTCCTAACAACGGACTAATTTCAAAAAAGTATATTGTCGTTGTCCACTTCAAAGGATACAAGAGGGCTAAAATGTGTTATAAAACGTTTCAAAAGGATAAGGTGAGATTGACATCCAAGTGCTTAACTCAGCACTCAAGCTTGAATATCCTTCGGTGTGCTTTATCAGGATGTTTGCAGCACTTAAGAAACCTAACCTGCTTACAATCCTCTCCATGGATAGTTTATGGAGGAGACTTAAATACCACAGTCCCTGGCCATCACCGTTTTTTACCTTCCCTAAACGTTTAGGGACACCCACCTTGCAAGTTAATCAGACAATGTTATTTGTATGTCCAGACTTTGCTAGATTCAGTGAGGAGACATGACAAAAGCAAGATATATTTCTTCATTTTCAGGGATCTTATTCTGCCATTCAGAATACAAAAATAGGATAAATGCAATCAGTAGGTTGTTTAAGATCTTAACTCTATTATCGATTGACCCTCGATTTGAGAAAGGCCTCAAGGAAATTGTTGACTTAACTGAAAACAAGATATTTTCAATAACTTCATACCACTTAGGAGCGGGGAGCAAGGAGACTAAATGTAGAATCTCTTTTGACTGGAGTGAAGGGTGCGTAATGCTGAGGGGTGATTTAAAAGGAACAAAATAATTGGCAGGTCAACCACTTCTTTTCCTAGAGCTGCCGTAACAAGGTACTGTAAAGTGAATGGCATGAAACAACCAGAATTGATTGTCTAATAGCTCTGAAGGCCAGAAGTCCAAAAAATCAAGTATTGTCAGGGCCGTGCTTCCTCTGAAGTCTGTAGGTTCTGGCAGTAACTTGCCAACAATCCATGCTATAACTCAATCTCTGCCTCCATCACATGACTGTTTGTCTCCCTGTCTGTCCAAACGTCCTCTTCTTATAAGGACAGTAGTTATATTGTATTGAGGGCCCACCCTGTGCCAGTATGAACTCATTTGAATTTGCCTAATTATATCTGCAATGAACCTATTTCCAAATAAATTCACATTCTGAATTTCAGGGGTTTAGGACTTCAATACATCATTTGGAGGGAAGACATAATTCAATCCGTAACAGTGAGTGTCTCCATACAAGGAAAAATCTTCAAATTCAAGAAAGGAATAAAGATTTGATAGCATAAGAATATCCAACAATATAAGAAAAAATCCTGATATAATAGTAAATTTTAAAGAAGGTGCTCAGAATAGATGCTTTCATTACCAAGAAATGTTACAGTGTTTAGCTCTTTCTTGGATATATTCTTTGAGTTTCTTTGGTGTATCTGCACTAATTATTTTACATTTTTAATGTTTAAATTAAATTTTAATTTTTATCAATCGTATGTCATTTATAAAATGTCATAATTATATTATCTTGTAAATACATAAAATTCCCAACACACTGTTCTCTATAAGAAAAATATTTTAACATTTGAACTGTTTAGTGTTTGCCTGCAAAGTTTAAAATAATATAGCTATTATGCCTTCTTTTAAAAATGTTATATATTTTCTATGCTAGGATTCTCCAGAGAAACAGAACTAATAGGATATAAGTGTTTGTATATGCATATGTATATATACATATAATTTATTATAAGGAACTGGCTCACACCATTATGGGGGCTGTGAAGTCCAAATTCCATAGGGCAGGCTACAGGCTGGAAGTTCTGGTGAAGTTGATATAAAAGTCTTAAGATAGAAATTCTTTAGATCCCTGGAACGTCTCAGTTCTTGATTGTTAAGTTCCACCCACATTATAGAGGATAATTTCCTTTACTTGAGGCTAATTCCACCTATGAAATGCCCTTATAGTAACAACTAGGCTAGTATTTGACCAAACAACTGGGCACCCCATAGCCTAGCCAAAATGACACATAAATTTAACCATCACATTATCTATTGATCTTCATAGAAGAAAGACAATAACTTAGCTCTCATACATCAACTATCACATTCAAATCCCTCTTTATCCCATTTACCCAGTATATTACAACTATTGTCAAATTAATGCTCATTTATCAAATTATACACCTGCTACCTATTATTGTGCCACACATGATTTCTTATACATTTTTTTTTACTGAATTAAAAATTTCCTCATTTCTTCAGGTAATCTATTTTGTATTTTGTACATGGTTATCATTAATACATCCTCAAACACTCCAATAGCAATGCAAAGCTCCTCTCATTAGGTATGATTGAACATATCTGCTATTATATCAGTTCTTTTTTTTTTTTTTGCTCTGCTAGAGTTACACTTCACCTGTTGTTAGACTTTCACACTAGAACACTTATTTAGCCATCATTCCAGGAATTCCTTTTTTATTTTTTCTTTTCTACTAGATTCTGTATTTCCTGGAGGCCTGGGCTCCTGATTTTAAATCAATTTTACTGAAGTATAATTTATATACAATAAAGTGTACCATTTAAGGAGACAATTCCATGCATTTTGACAAATGTGCACACCATATCCTATTCTTTTTATTTATTCGTGGTTCTGGTTATTTATGCACAAATGCACCCCGAGATTAAATCCATTGAAACAACAATTTATTATTTTCTCTCATAGTTTGGGTGTTGACAGGTTCACTGGGTTGTTGTTACTTGGGGTTTCTCAGACATTTGCAGTCAGAAGGCAGCCAAATGATGGTGGAACTATTCAGAGAAGGCCAGGTTTAACATATGAGGATGACTGCTGAATCATTATATGGATATTTCCTTTAGTCTCCAGTACCTTAGAGCAACTAGAAGTAAAAACCTAAAATTGGGAGCTATAACCCATACCAAACTCTGAAATCTGTTCTACAACTAATGGTTGTGATGTGCTTTGAAATTTATTGCTTTTTTGTATATATGTTATTTTTTACAATAAAGAAAAAAGTTAAAAAGAAGAAGAAAAAAGTTAGAATTTGAGGAGTGCAAATACTTCTAAGGATTGGGAGAAGGATCAAGGGAGAAAGAGGAGTTATAGTAGAGAAGATAGGATTTAACTAATGGATATCAGTGCTGAATCAATAGATTGATATTTCTTTTAGTCTCCAGTGTCTTGGAGCAGCTGGAAGGAAAAACCTAAAATTGTGGAACAGTAACTTATACCCTTTACAATGTACTTTGAAATTTATTGCTTTTTTGTATAGATGTTATATTTCATAATAAAAAGTGTTTAAAAAGAAAAAAGAGGAGAAGGCAACCAAAGATAATGTCATCTGAAAACTTCCTCACTCACTTGTCTGCCATTTGGGCTGGGACCAGTGGAATAACTCAGAACTGCCAGGGCTTCTCTCTCTCTCTCTCTCTCTCTCCCCGCCCCCCCCCGTCTGTCCAAGTAGCCTGCCCACAAGGACAGCTTAGATTTCTTCACAACATGATAGTTTCAGGGTAATCAGGCTTTTTTATGATGGATGGTTTTCCCCAGAAGACAGTTCAAAGAGATGCAGATAGAATCTCTAGGAGATTCTTATGACCTAGGTTTGGAAATCATACAGCATTATTTCCACATGTTCTGCTGGTCAGACAGTAGTTCAGAAATGACTTACATATAGGGAGGGAAGGAGTAGTTAGCTGTCCTCTTGGAGAGAACTTAGCTCATTTCATTGTCCCTCAGAATTCTGACGTCATTACTCTACTGGTTTTTAGATTCTAGTTTTGCAGTTTAGTACAATATCATTATGATTTCTGATCCCATGCATGAATGAATGTATATTTCTTTCTGTAAATATTCAGATTCCTTTCCCTATGTTGTGAAATTTCAAGAGAATATGCTTTAGTATAATATTTTTATTAATTGTGCAAAAAACCCTGAGTTTAATTGATCCAGTTAATCTAAATAATCATGTCTTTTCTGTTTTGTAAAATTTTCATGATAAATTCCTCCTTTGCATCTTCTCCATTCTCTTTTTTAACTCCTAGTAGTGACTTTCCTCTCTTGATCTTCTGTCTTTTCATTTCTTTCATATTTTCTATTTCTTAGTCCTTTTATCCTAATTTCTGATATCTCCTAAAATATCAATAGGAAATTTTATTTTTATTACTTTATTTTTAATAGCTAAGAACTTTATCTTCTAAATATTTCAATTTTATAATGTCTTATTTTTATTGTAGGGGTGAATGTTGTCCTTTTTTTTTTTGAGAATATACATTATAATTTCATTGAAGCTTTCTTTTCCTTATAATCCCTCCAAGCTGATGTTTATGTTGTTTGGTTTCTGTCTTTCATGATAGAAGTTCCCTTAAATTACTATTCATATTTTAAAGAGGATTACTGAAACAAATTTGAAATTATGTGCATAGGAAAGTGTTTCAGTTTCCCAGCTGCTAAACAAACACCATATAATGGGTTGACTTAAGCAATGGGACTTTTTTGGCTCATGGTTTTGAGGCTAGGTGAATTCCAAAGTCAAATTGTCAGCAAGGCAATGCTTTCTTCCTGAAGACTGTGGCATTGTGGAACTGGCATTTCCCTCACATAGCAATGCACGTGAGGGCATCTTTTCCTTTCTTTTCTGAGATCCATTGACTTCAGCTTCAGTTTTGTCTCAATGATTTCCCTTTGACCTTCATTCTGTTTGTAAAGGATTCCAGTAACATAGATTAAAGCCCACCTGATTCAGTAGGACCACACCTTAACTAAAATAATACCTTGAAGAGATCTTATTTACAATGAGTCCACATCCACCGGACTGTTGACCAATCCAAGGACATGTCTAAACTCAGGTATGCAATTCAATGCAACACAGGGGGTTCTGTAGACTGGTGGATCTCAGTATAGGGTGTTTCACTGAGGGACTTTTAAACACCTCACTTTATAGACTTTTTCTCTAGGATCAGAAAATTCCCAAGAGAGAAACATTTTATTCTCTTTCCTGAGATCTGTAAGCCTGATTCCAGTGTTGTGGGAACCTAGAAGGAGAAGGGAACCAGATCACGCTGCTTTCAGTAAGGAGACCATTATTTAATTTTTGCCCTAGGCTGTTCTTGGTGTCCAAGCAGTTTTGAGATTGTCTAACTTAATGTCTCCAGACATAAATTTGATCATCTATGGGGTAAATGAGAGGCAGTGTTTTACTACTGTAAGGCCAGCTAAAATGTGTTAGTGTCTAACTTTTCCTTTTATAGAATATCATCCAGTGCTCCTATGTGTTACCCTGCCTTCATTCCCACCCTTAAAGTTCCTGAGACAGTAAAGGCTTCTGCAAATTTTGATTGTGTTGACTATGAATAGTCATTTTCAATGCAAGTGCTTAAGTTCCAGCTTCCTCTTCTCTACTAAATCTGATGCCCTTTGCTCACTTACTTTCTCCCCTCCAAAGGTGCTTAATATTTCCATTCAGCTATTATCCCTTCCTCAGTTTTGGTATATGTGGGGTAAGATAATTTTAGTAACTTACTATAATCTTGATGAGATTTAGAAAGAATATAGTTGTCTTCCACTTTCAGCCAAGATAAAATAATAGAGACCAAAAAAAATAAAATAAAATATATGAAACACTGGTTTTCAAGACACTGGACATAAGGCAATGAATATAGTGATCCTTAAAAGATGGGACATGAGCATGTTAAGCCCTATGTTACCCCAGCTTAATACCCTGAGAGTTTCTGCAGCACAGAGAAGAGGAAACCCAGAAGAACTTGTAAACTCTATGAGTTGGGAAATCTGGGAAAGTTCATAAGGTAGGATGCCAGAGAGGAGAGAGCTGCACAGAGTTGGAATGCTAGAGATTTGCAGAGGGATGCGCTCTTGAATTTGGCTGAGTATGGATCACACAGACATGTAAGAAAACTGCCTGAGGATGGGAAAAGAACCACCTGAAATAATTAGAGGAAACAGTGCCTGGTATTAATGCAGAGCTAGGAAAAAAAGTCATTTCCCAACAGCTAGATTGAAAAACACCATAATTTCCAAGGCTCTGGGTAGGGCAACATATAAGGGTCTTACCTCAGTGGTGCATATAATTGGCTTTCAACTGAGCCCTGCCGCAACCCTCTTAACAAACTTTAAAAGCAAGGCTCTAAAGGATCAATCTGTTTCCAAGTAGTATAATTGCATTCCAGGAAAAGTTCAGTAATTTTACAATAAAGCAAAATACCTAGGACATGACAAGGTAAAATTCATAATATCTTCTAACCAATTAAATGTGAAGAAGCAAGAAAATATGACCTACAATGAGGAGGAAAACCAATCAATAAAAATTGACCCAGAACTGACACAGGTGTTAGAATGAGCAAACATTTAAATTAAAACTGTATATTCCATATGTTCAAAAAGCTAGCTAGAGACATGGAATAAATATTTGAAAGAGAGAGACAAAAATTTAACTTGTAGAGATGAAAACTACAGTCTGTATGATGAAATTGCACTAAGTAGGATTAATGACAGATTAGACATTGCAGAAAAAATTAATTTGAATACATAGCAATTAATGAACTTGAAAAGAGAAAAATCTCCAAACCAAAACACACAAAGAAAAAAAATTTTAATGAATAGAGAATAAGTGAACTGTGACAACATCAAGACATACAATTTTCATGTAATTGGAGTTCCTAAAGGAGAAAAGGCAGAGTCAGACAAAATTTTAAAGAAATCATGGCCTCAAATTTTCCAAAGTTGATGAAAAAAATAAGCCCACAGATCCAAGAATCTCAAGGAAACCCAACCATGGGAAACATGAAGAAAACTTCACCATGACACATCATAATAAAACTGCTCAAAATTAGTGATAAAGATAAATCTCAAACCCAAAGGGAAACCAACCACTTCACAACAGAGACACAAGATTAAGGATGTCTACATATATTTTGTTGGCAACAAAACAAACAAGAAGACAGTAGAGTAGCATGGTTAAAGTATTGAAAGAAAAATAAGAGACAATCTAGAATTCTATGTCCAAGGAAAATTACTTCCAAAATGACAGCATACAGATGCTGAAAGATTTATCACCAGCAGACCCACACGATAGGAAATGGTGAAAAAAGGCCTTCTTACAGAGGGAAAATGACACCAAAAGAAAATATGGAACTACATAAATAAAGAGCACAGGAAATAATAATAATAATATAGATAGATAGATAGATAGATAGATAGATAGATAGATAGATAGATAGATATTGTATTATAGGAATATAAAAAAGAATTAGTGGTTGGAAGGAGGAGTTGAATCATAGAGGCAACAAAGTCATTTTGTCAGCAGTGGAGCAATTCTGTGAGTCGATTGTGGCAATGGTTACCAAATTGGATGGATTATTCAAAACTCATGAAACTGAATTCCAAAAAGAGTGAACTATATTGTCTGTATATTTAAAATGTGAATTAAAAAGCAATTAAATTACATTTGCCCGGGTTCATTTCCTGGTGCCTGCCCATGCAAAAAAAAAAAAAAAATTACATTTACCTGGAACTAAATATTGCATGTTCCCATCAGACAGCTGACCTGAGGCCTACTGTCACACGAAGAGGCCCTTCTAGTAGCTACGTCGCAAATGTAATTAAACGTAACAGATAGGCAGCAAGATAGGCTAAGAGACTGTTGCAGTGAACCAGATGTGAAATGTTAAAAACCTGGATAAGAGTAATATATTCTTAATGGAAAGATAAAGGACATGTTTAAGCTACAACTTTTTTTTAAATGTGATGGATGGTTCCAGTCTCTATGAAAGATTTGAATCCTTATTACATATACAGCTGAGGAATAAAATAAGTACAGTGGAGAGAATGTTTTACTCGGGTCAAAGTTTATATATCCTCACAAACACACATGGTAGAAGAAAGGTACAGGTTAAAATCTGGTGAGATGTTTTAGAAACAACTGGTGTCTCATAGATATCATGGAAATTAAACATACTGTTCTCGCATGTTTACATCATGGAGGTGTGATATGGTTTTATCCCAGTACCTATAAACCAGATCACAGGAAATCTAGGCAAGATAGTGTAAGATATGATACAAATTCCTCTTTGTATAATAGAGGAGGGTGCACCCTAAAGCCTTATTTATTATCAGTGGTGGTGTTTTAGTTTCCAAGGTTGCTCAAAGCAAATATCATGAGATGTGTCAGGTTAAACAATGGGAACTTATTCACTCACAGTTTTGAGGCTGAGGAAATGTCCAAACAAGGGATAATCAAGGCAATGCTTTCTTTCCAATGATCAAATTGCTGGAGATCTTTGGCTCCTCTGTTATATGGCAAGGCACATGGCAGCGACTGCTGGTCTCTTCTTTCTCTTTAGGATTTTGTTGATTTCAGCTTCTTGTTTCCATGACTTTCTCTCTCTCTCTGAATTCCATTCTCTAGTAGGACTCCAATAAAAGGATTAAGAGCCATCCTAGTTGCAGTGGGACACACCTTACCTGAGGTAACTTTATGCAAAAGTATTACTTACAATAGGTTTACATTCACAAGAATGGATTAGATTTAAGAGCATGCTTTTTTCTGGGGTACATACAGCTTCAAACCACCACAACATGGACTACACTGACTAATAGAGCTTTGAATCATAGGAGTAGTTCTTGAGAAACTGAATCTTAAGGATGAGATTTCTGAGTTGGTTGTGGGGATTTTGAAATTAGTTCTCTAATCTGTTCAGATTCAAAAGGACTAGTGACTCTTATTTCCAACAATCAAGATGGCACTTTTGGTCCATGGCGCGATTTGGCAGTAGAGATATGCAAAATACCACCACTGGATGTGGCTATTCAAATGCTTATAAGAGGCAAGGATCTGGGTGAGAGTGTTTTTGATACCCTAAAAGCGTTTTATGGAGTTAAAAGTTATAATGATGTTATCTGGTTGTTCATAAATATGCTGGATGCAGTTGTAAAAGAAAGGGATGAACTCAAGGCTTCAAATTCTCAACTTAAGCACCTCATGAAGGACATGAAAGTTTCTATGTTTGTCCAGAAAGAAAATCTTATTTAGTGTAGCCATAGATTTGAGATTTCTGAAAACCAGACCCAGAGTCTTATCATGCAGATGGCTAAATTACAACATAAAGTAAATTCCCAACCATGCATGGTGTCTGCAGTTAGAATGAGGTCATTGATTAGAAAGGAATGGGATCCTGAATATTGGAATGGGTACATATGGATTGACAGTGATGGGGGTGGAAATATTGAAACCCAAGATTCTACTAAATCTTTGCCAGATATACCCGTAATAATCTGGTCTGAGGAACCAGGCTCCTGACCTCCAGGCACCCTGAGGAATCTGCTATCCAACCTCTACCTGAAAAGATTAAACCTGCTGTGCTGATAATCCTGTAACCACCTCTCCTGAGGTAACAGCCCTCTCTCCTCTGTCTGAAGAGATAAATCCTGTTTTACCAGATGAGACTGCAATAGAATGCCTTGAGGTAGTTGGCTTGCAAAAGACACTTCTAATTCTTCTCAGGACCACTCTATTCCTGGTGTTAAAGCTATATTAGGAAACAGAATTGAAAGAGATATATACAAACATTGTGAGAGTTTTATAAGAATTGTCTTGTGCAACTGTGGGGATGGAAAACTCTAAGATCCATATGGCAGGCCCACAAGCTGACAATGCCAATGAAGTCTTCTGATGAACTCGCAAGGAGAAGCTGGGTGGTTGAAGTAGAGATGGAAATTCTCCCTTCTGACTGCTGAAAACATCACTTCTCCTTCTAAGGCCTTCAACTGATTGAATAAGACTTCTCTCATTATTGGAGACAATCTCTTCAGTTGGTTATAGATGTAATCAACCATAGGTGCCATCAACCTACTGATGATTTAAGTCCATGAATTATCTTCACAGTAACAATCAGGCCAATGCTTGCTTCACCAAACAACCAGACACCATAATCTGGCCACGAATTTAAGAACCACAGATGGTAAAGGAGAAATGTTTGACAAAAACTAAAAAATTCAGCTGGATCCAGAAGGAAAAATAAAGATAGAAAATAATGTAGCAATAAATGTGGTGGAGAATTAATGAAGGACCACTGTTGCTGATCAACACAACAAAATTACTGTTAGGAGTGTAGTGAAATATTTGCCAAAATATGAAAACTTATTTTAATTTCCTTCAATTATATGTGTGTTTTCTATGGAAAAGGGGGCCTAATACTAACCACACTGGGGCCATGATATTCAAATATAGTTGAATAATTCCTCTGAAAGACAAGATACTTGAATTTTTTTTTCCTTTTCCCCCTTAGTTGTAAGAGGGAATTATTGTAACAATTACCATAATCTGATTATACTTATTTACTGATTGTCCATTTGTTTTCTCTAGTAATTGTTTAAGAATATGATTAATGTATCTGTAAATATCCTCATCTATAGTGTTTTATGTTCTTTGAATAGGTGTTCATTTTCCTTTTCAGGATGTTTTAAAAGATGGCTTTGATTCTTCAATATCAGTGTTGGACAGTTTATCAAGGCTTGTCTGTATAATTTTTTTTTTCTCATTGGAACAGAAAACCTAATCATCATTTGCTCAAGATAGTTTGCCTGTGAAAACTCAATTCCAAGGTACAATATTATCTCCTAAATCGAATAGTTTACCTTGGTGTTTTGAACATAGTAGTTAGGAAAATAACCTGGAGCCAGACTGCCTGGTTTTAAATCACATTTTGGCTCTCTTATGAGCTCTTGGACCTTCCCCTCTCTGTCTCTCAGTATTCTCATCTATAAAATGGGGATGACATTTGTACCCCTCTCATAGACTTATTGGGAGGACAAATGATAATTACCTGTAAATCATTTGCAAGAAAGCCTGGAATTCAGTTAAGTGCTGAAAATATCTTAACTTCTTATTTTGTGACCACTAATTTCAGCAGATAGGCAGTCAGGCACATGTTCTAACTTTTATTGTTTGAGGTGGAGTCACAGTTACAGCTTTACCTCTTTGGGGATGCATCGTCATGCAGCCTGTGAGAAGGTGAATTTACTCTCTGCACCAGAAAAAAAATACCAAGATATATGTCAATAATATGTTTTTACTCTCTTAAAATAGGGGGATTTCAGTCTCTGTATACTTTTTACAGTGATAGGGGAAATGATACTGGTTGTATAAAGAAAGGAACCAGCTGTTTGATTCACAAATTCTCTTTGTTAAATTGATTTCCATCATTTTGGTCTTTTAAGAATTCACAAAGTACATTTCTCTTGCTTCTTTCTGTCATTTCTTGGACAGAAAATGAGCCAAGCTAAAATTTCCAATGGCAATATTTGCTCTTTAAAGCATACAACAAGGATCTTAGTTCTAGCCAGACAAGCTTTATAAGCTGACTGAGACTGGGGAGTAGAGAAGTGGAAAGGGTTAGAATGGATGCGTTTTCCCTTCAGTTCACACCAGGACTCTAAAGGAAGAATGGGACCACAAGAATCCCTCCCTTAGACTAGCGGTCAAACAATTTTGCCAATCACATTCATTGTGCTCTCCAAAGCCAGGTTCTGTCTGTGTCCACAAGTGGAGTTCCCCTATGCTAATCAGCTCACAGGATTTAGACGCTGGTTTTCTTTTCATGCCAATTACGTTGTGATCAGTAGCATCTGTGTTACAGAGCCTTGAAACCAATCCAGCACAAAGCCATATATCAGGAAATTTCTGTTGTTATATTTGCTGAATGTGAGTGTAATTGATGGCATTATCCATCATGCAATGGATGACATTATTGTTGTGTTCATGTGGTTTTTGTTGTTTGGACAGCTCAGTTTAAACAACTATTGAAAGATGTTCAGGTAGGAAGTAAGAACGTGATTATCAAGCTGTCACAAAGTTGGCTTCCCCTGCTGAACATTGTAGAGTCTTGTATTGGCCTTGTAAATGGTATGCATCATTTAAAAAGTGTCCAGAATTCAGTATAACAAATTAGCTAGTGCACATCATCCAGAAAGATGAGTAAAAATTTTATGTAGCCATGATACTGCTAAGAACATTGATTCTCAGCTGAAGGCGATCTTGTTGAAAAAAAGTGCAAGGAATACATAAATAAAGAGACTTTAAGTAAACCAATCTGCAAAAAAAAGTAAGTAAACATCGTGCTATCATTTCTTGAAGAACAAATAATAGGTGCAAGAAAAAATATGCTTGGACTCATAAAAGTGATTAGCAGCAGGAGAGTAACATAAGCACTGGAATTATTTTTGTATACTTTTTTCAATAATTAATTTGAATTTTCTGTTTGATAAATTTTTATCACTAGTTGTCTAGTCAAAAAATATCCATCCTGTCAATTCATACAATTTAGTGACATTCTTATGATTTTGTATAGGTGAAGCTGATGATTGCAACTTTAATAAATGGTATGAGAATTTCTCATAAGGTTTTATGACCTTACTTTGTTGTTGAAATTTAAAAAGCATAATGAAATGCATTTTTTTTAAAAGTGATTTACTAATTTTTCATGAATCAGAGTGGATAACTCATTCTCTTGTCCTGTCCTCAATTCTCCTCCATTTTAAAATTGAGATTCAATGGTCTAAGGATTTCATATAACAAACAATTTCTGCCTTTCGGGGGGAAAAGGCCTCATCACTGACATGCAGAAATGCATTAGGAGGCATCCTCACAAGGGAAGCGCAATGGCCATGAGATTTCTTGACAGATCAACACAACATCTGCTTTCCCATGTAATCATGTATCTGAGTCCCTTGGCTTTGAGAGTCACAGTGAAGAGGGTTTTTAAAAACTGGATGGAATAATATGATGCTGGTTTTACTTGGACTGTATCCATTAAGGATTGCAAAGTATCTGGAGCTAATAAAATACCCAAAGAGATGTAATGACTCTTTTAAAAAGACACAATTTACCCATAAGAAAAAAAATAAGTAGTATATCAACACAAATCCACGTTATTTTGTCAGACTCTTTTCAGCCCCAATTTCCCAGAAATTAAAAGGAAAAATGATCCAGTGCCAAATCTTCTGTAATGAAAAATTCAGCATATTTAAATGTAGATATTCGAAATTTGACAGAAAACTTAACTGTTAGGCCTGTGGAAATGCAAATCGCAAAAATCTTCTCTTCAAAGATGCAGATGTTTAAACAAGAAAAAAATAGCAGCAAAGAACCTGTGAGCAATTATTCTGTTTAATATTGTAATGTGTGGTCGTAGCTCTCTGTGATAACACAGAGAGTTTGGTCCAGGGTTTTTCAAACTGGGCTTCTATAAATCCTGGATCTCGTGAAAACATCGAGATTTATGAGGTTTTCATTATAATTTTTTTTTAAAAATTGCATTCATTTTTATGATAGAAATAGTTGAAAATAATAGTTAATATTTATTGAGATCTGAGTGCAAGGGACATTTTCTAAATGTTGAACAGGCATTAAATATATTAACTCTTTTAATACTCACATGAGTCTATGAGGGAGTATTATTATTCTTATTCCAGTTTTACAGATGAGAAGACTGAGGTATAGAAATTATGTTTCAAGCCCAAGATGATTTGCAAGTCACGTACAGTCAGAATACTTAAAATATATATTATATGTATATCCCAGGTTATCTGGCTCAACAAATGCCTTATAATCGAATATCGCAATACAATTTTAATGCCTATGGTTGCATTTATGATTGTGTTGGCATTAATGCCACCCTTTTACTTGAATTGGTTCACACATTAATGAGAGAGAACTGAGGAAGATGTAATATATGATATTTTAGTAAATCATGCTTTTGTGCGAAACAAATGCCACATAACATTAGAGCATTCTGTAAAAGAATTCACAGCAGTTTGAATAGAGGAAAGTAGGGAGAAATTTGTGTCACCACCAAACACACAGTAGTATAGGCATGTTGAATATAAAAGAGCCTGACTAGAACAGTCATTACCATATTCATTCTGTAAGCAATGATATAGTTTCAATACATCATCAACCATAATATAACATTAATATTAGTTTAGATTTTATTGGTTTTGCAGATTTGCTTCATGTATGTATAAATTTGTTAATTCTTGTGGTTATAAGTAAAAGATATTTCTACTTACTTTTATATTTGTATATATTTAAGCAATTTTATATAAAACATAATTTAAAGCAATAATGGAGTCTAACCGAATTGCTTATGCTTTAAAACATTATTCAAGTTTGTGAAACCTTGATCTGAACCACCCCATTTGATATTAATACTTTTCTAATAACCATATATCTTACATCAGTCCCTGATTATTTCATGAATATGAGTAAAAAATATGAACAAAGAATGTACAAAAAGTAACCATGTATAATGAAAAGATTTTTGAAAGCATGAGCGTAGAACAAACTGAAATGTATTGCTCAATCCCTCACCTGCTGACTATATGACCTCAGGAAAGTTACCAAAATATTATGCTTTTATTACTTTATGTTTATTACAAGTCTAATAATATCTCAAACAGTTGTTTAAAATGATGATATGATTAGATAAGTTATGGGATGCAATACGCTCTAAAACAGTCCCCATCGAAGTTCTTAACAAGTATTTTTACCCATGTTCAAGTTAGTAAGCTGCCAGAATGTGATATACCAGAAATGGAGCAGCTTTTAAAAAGTGGAATTTATTAAGTTGCGTGTCTTTCTAAAGCCGTGAAAATGCCCAAATTAAGGCACCAACAGGAGGTTTACCTTCCCTCAAGAAAGGCTGATGAAGTTCGAGGTTTCTCTCTCAGCTGGGAGGGCACATGGCAACATCTGCTAGCTTTCTTTCCTGGCTTCTTGTTTCATGAAGCTCCCCAGAGGTGTTTTCCTTCATCTCCAAAGGTCTCTGGCTGTTAGGGCTCTGTTGGTTTTTTTGGCTCTGAAGCTTTTCAAAAATAGTTCCCTCTGAAAGGACTTCAGTAAGCCACCCCCCCTTGAATAGGTAGAGACACATCTCCAAGGAAACCATCTAATCAGAAGGTCCCATGCACAAATGGGTGGGTCACAACTCCATGGAAACAATCAGAAAGGTCTGATCCAGCAATATTGAATGAGGATTGAAGGGCATGGCTTTTCTGGGGTTCATAACAGCTTCAAACCAGCACACCTCATTACATTCCTCCTGCTTTCCTTACCTTGATGTTCATTTTTTAGGAGCAGAGACAGCAGCTTTCACTTCTGCTTTACTCACAAAATCCTCTCAGTAAAGATAACCACCTTCCATTCCAAGTACTGGAACCTACCTCCTGCACTCACTATCTTGCAGGGATCCCATCAATTCAAGGATGACAAGCACATTCCTTGAAGGCTATGGACCATCAGTCTTGAACTGTGAGGCTTGTTAACAGTCTTCACACTCAAATCAACTCAAATCAACTTGATCCAGAGGACAAATCTCCTGTACATCAAAACCCTAAACTCACTCTGCACTGGGATCTGTCCAGTCCTCAACAAGAATCCCAGGCCTGGGACTCCCCATCAACCAGGCAATAATGTCGAATTGAATCCTCTTACAGTCCCATAGGCAGCTGCATCTCTCATGTCCCACATCCTGTTAGCTTACTCTTGGGCAAAGTTGTAAGACTGTCCTGTATTTTATTGTTCTCCTTCTCTTTGTCTTCTTTTCCCATCCTACTTTCCTCCTCAACTTCTACTGAATCCACTAGGATCCCTCATTCATGGTGTCCTGGTTTTTCTCCTACCTGTCTGACTACACTTTCGACAGTTTCAACTTCCTTTGCCCATCTCTTAAATGTGAATCATTTAAGAATCGGCTTTCTTCTTATCTCACAACTTCATGGTTTCTCAGATTGATCTCACTACTCTCATGGCTTTTGCTTACAGTCAGTATACGGAATTTACTCAAACTTGTATTTCCAGTGTAGGCTTTTCTTCTGTGTCCACACCTGTGTAGACAGTTTATTACAGTATTATCTCCCATATGATATCTTGTGGTAATTGGAAATCTCCATACCAAACTGAACAACTCATCTTGTACCTGACCCACAAACCCACCTCTGATGTTTTCTGCCTCACTGATTGGTGCTGTCATTGCCTCTGTTGGTGCTGTCCAGAAACCTGGGAGTTCTGCCAGACTTTTTGCACCTCTCTCTCTTCCATCACATCTAATAAGTCCACTGAGACCTCCAGACCATATCTTCCATTCATCCACTGCTCTCCATCTCCAAGCCGCTTCTCTTGTTCAGGATACCCTCATCTCTCACCTGACTTAATACAGCCATCTCCTAACTAGACCTTCTTAACTCTACACTTGTCCCTTCCTAATTTTTGCTTAGAAGGTGCTTTGAAAATAAGGAACACACTCAACAGCTGTCTCCCAGCCTTCTATCTATTCCCCTATTTTTCACTGTACACAGATGTTTCAACACATTTCCATTTTGCAGCCTGGGAGAGACACTAGTTCTAATGGAACAGCCTGATGGTAACTCGAACCTGAAACCCATAACAAGCAACCCTAGATGCTTGCCAGAGGGAGCTCTGCACAAAGGTTGCTTAATACATACATTTTGCTTAGCAGCAGAGCTCCTTCCTCCTGGGTTGTATAAATGCCTTGCCCTCAGGCAGTACAGGCATCTCTCATCTCCTAGTGAAGCATGCATGGAGAACCAGAATCTGCCAACCCTGACCCAAGCCATTGGCCTCTACAGGGACCAGCCATGATGGGAACTCCACTCTTACTCTCTTGGAGCATTTGTGCAGTTAAATAATAAAACAAATCATTTGCCGAAAGTCCTTGTGGTGTTTGAGTCTGTGTACCCGCAACACACCACAACTCACTCTACAGAAGGTGACAGTATACTATTTTTGCTTAAAATTCAATAAAGTCATGTAGTACCCTTGTGATAAAGGCCAGATGCCCCATAAAGTCTTATCTTATTCAATTCCTGCTTATGTCCAGATATCTTTTGTGGATAGGGATGCAAGTGATTTTTCTTTATTATTCTTATATCCAGCAAGGCTACTGGAATCACTAACAATTCATAATTTGTAAATTTTCTTTTTTGTAGATAATGACATCACCAGCTAACCATGATTGTTGTTTTCTTTCTTTTCTTTTACTTTTAAATATACTACCAAAGAACTCCAATATGTTCTTGAATCATGAATAATAGTGAGCATCCTTGTGTCTTTGTCAACTTTAGGAAGAAGACTTTAACATTTCCCTTTGAATATGATATTTGTTAAGGGTTGTGAAAGGTTTATGGCTGATTTTCTTCGCTGAGGTAAGCAAGCTCTTAGCTAACAGATCGGCTGGGGCCTCTTTGTCTTATGTTTTAAGTGCTTGTTCCAGACATGACAATATGCATTTTAACTTCTCTCAATCTAATTTCAAATAATTTACTAATTTATGTACAATGTAAAATATTTTAAAAGTATAATTCCATTCACTCCCTTCTGCTTTTTTGTGCTGTTGTGATATTTATTTCCACATATATTTTAAACCCCTTAATCAATTTTTGTTGTTTTGGTTTTAAAGAATGTATGACAGAAGATAGATAAACAGATAAACAGATAGATAGATAGATAGATAGATAGATAGATAGATAGATAGATAGATAGATAGAAAGAACAAAAAGCATCCTTTGTATTTATCTTCACATTTACTCTTTCTGGTATTCTTGTTCTTTATTCCTTCTTCACCTGGTAGCATTTTCTTTGGGCCCAAATAGCTATTAACACTTTTTATTTCAGGTGTGATAGATACAAATTCTCTCAGCTTTTTGCTTATCTGAAAATCTCACTTTTAGTTTTGAAGAGTCGTCTCATGGAATATAAAATTCTAGCTTGACTTTTCCCCCTCCAAAATTTTCAAGTTATCGTTTCATTGCTTTCTATTCTCCACTGTTTCTGATGAGAAGTTAAGTTTATTCTTATTCGTGTCTTCATGTATCTTTTTGCTGTGGTCACTAGGATTTTATCTTCCTTGTTCAGCAGTGTGACCATGATGCCTCTAGTGTGTTGTTTCTTCTCCTTCTTGAATTTGTGGCTTGATGTCTTTCATAAATTGTGGAGAATTATCAGACATTATCTTCCTAATATTTCTTCTGACTGTCTCCCTTCTCTCCTTCGAGGACTCAAAATGTATATATTTTAGACCTGTTCACAGAGATCAAGCCTCTGTAATATCTCTTTTGTATATTTCTCATGATAGTTTTACTGTATTTTTTCTCCTGAGTATGTCACTTTTCCCTTTTTCTTTGTATATCACATAAATTTTTATTGTATGTCAGGTATTTTGTCTAAAAAATA
This sequence comes from Myrmecophaga tridactyla, assembly GCA_004026745.1. Lineage (NCBI taxonomy): Eukaryota > Metazoa > Chordata > Mammalia > Pilosa > Myrmecophagidae > Myrmecophaga > Myrmecophaga tridactyla. The sequence goes on along the minus strand of PVIY010008157.1, from coordinate 46,477 downwards.
TCACAGACTACAGTAAGTCATATCCTCCTGCTTTTAGAAAAGAGCTCCCTCCGTCCTCTGTTAGGCTGTTGGGGAAGGAGGAGTGGTGTTTCTAGCCAGTTTCTAGCCAGGTGTTTCTAGTTCAATCTGGAATTGAACTACATCTGTGCCTGTGCCAGTTTGAAAAGATGTATATACCCTAGAAAAGCCATGTTTTAATCCTAATCCCATTTTGTAAAGGCAGCTGTTTCTTATAATCCCTATTCAGTGTTGTATGTTTGAAACTATAATTAGATCATCTCCCTGGAGATGTGATTTGATCAAGAGTGGTTGTTAAGCTGGATTAGGTAGAGGCATGTCCCCATGCATTTGGGTGAGTCTTCATTAGTTTCAGAAGTACTATAAAAGAGGAAACATTTTGGAGAAGGAAAGATATTCAGAAAGAGCAGAGAAGAATGGCATAGCCACGAGAAGCAGAGAGAACCAGCCAGTGACCTTTGGAGATGAAGAAGGAAAATGCCTCCCGGGGAACTTCATGAAAGGAAGCCAGGAGAAGCTAGCAGATGATGCTGTGTTCGCCATGTGCCCTTCCAGATGAGAGAGAAACCCTGACTATGTTCGCCATGTGCCTTCTCACTTGAAAGAGAAACCCTGAACTTCATGGGCCTTCTTGAACCAAGGTATCTTTCCATGGATGCCTTGACTGGACATTTCTATAGACTTGCCTTAATGGAGACATTATCTCGATCTTAGAAGTGTAAACTAGCAATTTATTAAATTCCCCTTTTTAAAAGCCATCCTGTTTCTGGTATATTGCATTCCAGCAGCTAGCAAACTAGAACAGGGCCCTTCTTCATTGACTTCAAATATTTTCTTCAGTAGGACTTGGGAATTAATCACCGGGAAACTCTGGGGATCTTTTTCATTTCACAGCCTAGCTGCCAGCTTTTGGGGTCACTGGGAAGTCCTCTTTGCTCTACAGGCCGGTCCCCAGCTTTCTGTGCCCAGTGTGATCTCTCTCCTCTCTGCTGTCCCACCCAGTTGTCTTCAGTAGGAAGTTGTGGAGCTTTCTGAGGAAAACCCCATCACCCTCTGGTGTATTTCTCTCGGATCCCCTGAGAGAATTTTGTCAGGTTATTTCTCTCAGCTGCTACCTTTCTCTCAGTGAAGGCCTCATATAACTTGGTGGCAGGTGGGATGGGAATTTTCTTGGTTTTTTTTTTTGTTTGTTTGTTTCATATGAATGAAGACACTATCTTCAAAATTAATCTTCCAATCCCAGCTCTTGCCAGCCCCAAGGATTTTGAATCATTTTGAGCTCATCAAGTCTCCTCAGCTAAGCCCTTAGCCATTATGGAGCAGAGTTATCCCTGCTGTTTCCTTTCTTTATTTCTGATCCCCAGAATTCATGAGATGAATAATGTGAATGTTGTAAACCACTAAGTATGATTGGTATTTTCGAGCGCCATAGTTAACAGGAACACCAAAAACTCCATAGTCAAATGTATCTACTCTAACATGGCATGCATATTCCTGGAAACAAAGCAAATAAAAACAAGAACAAATCTCAATTTCTGTAAACTTCTACATTAAATACAAAGAAAATGCATAGGAAATCTAGGATTAGAGTAGGCCATCAAAACTAATGGAAATTTGTAATCAGTATACTTCCAAAAAATGGTACTAGCACAATGAAAAGGACATACTGAAAAGGACATAAACTAATAATATTACAGTACATACAAGAATTTAATCTTAAGAATGATGAAGTTAGCTTTATGGCAAGGCTTGCATTTTAGTTTCTTTGGCTGTTAAAGCAAATGCCACGCAATGGTTTGGTTTAAACAATGAGAATTTAGTGGCTCATGGTTTTGAAGCCAGGAAAAAGTCCAAATCAAGGCATCATCAAGGTGATCCTTTCTGACTGGCATTCAGGGGCTGGCTGCCCATGATCCTTGGTCACATGGCAACGCACATGGTTGCCTCTCCTGGCCTCTCTCTTCTCTTCTGGATTCCATCTACTTTCAACTTTTTCTTCCCATGATTCTTCCTTTCTCTGTTTGAGTTGTATTCTATGTACAAAGGACTCCAGTAATAAGATAAGATGCATTCTGATCAAGGTGGGCCACACCTTAACTGAAGTAACCTCATCAAAAAGTCCTACTTACAATGGGCTCCCACCCGCAGGAATGGATCAAGTTTAAGAACATGTTTTTCTGGGGTGCATACAGCTCATAGCCACTGCAAGATATAAAGAAGGGTCAATTTAGACAGTTAATTATTGTACAAATGCACAAATGTTAAGAACTGTAGTACAGTAAACACTTTAATAAAGAACATGAGGTCTTTTGGAATCAAAAGAAAGTCAGTGATGCTAGTATCCCTCTATTGCAGTCCTGTGTTAATCCACAGCTTTCTGTGATCTGCTGTGTTGGAGTGCTTGGGGTTCGATTGCCACAACTCTCCCAAGAGGAATAAACGAAGATAACTATGTAGTGTTGTCAGAATTCCCAAATAGAAATCACAGTAGTTACACTGTGAGGATCACAGAGACCACTAGAAATCTTCCACTCTATATGCAGTGACTGCATTCAAGATGAGGGATGTAGCATCTTGCTGTAATTGAAGTCCCCGGCTATCCAGTGCTACGAAATGTCCAGAATTTCTTCATTGGAGTCAGTAGGATTATTTAACAACAATTCCATCTGCCACAAAATCATGACAAATTTCCAAGACATGAGCAAGTGGTTCTCAGTGAAAGGAACTAGGTTGTAGAGCAAAGGCCTGGGAGGGACCTGGATGATTGGGAAATGTCGCTCCCTGCCTCTCTACCTGTGCCACCCACCAATGTGCAAAGGTCAGCATGTGGCCTGTGGCCTGCAACAGAACAGAGAGCAGATTTGTAAAGACAGCAAAGCTGAAATAAAGCGGGTAAAGTACCAGCCAAATGGAATAAATGGCTATAGGATTTGAACCTTCTCTTGATGAGGAGATGGAAAACCTAACTCAAATTTAATAAATTACTCTCCCAGAGTCAAAACAAATAAACAAGCAAAAAATTATGATTGACCCAGAGAATGACTAGTGTCCTGCATTTTTCTAACATACGTCCGGTTTAGAGGGGCCCTCGGGAAGTACTTGTTAGCCAGCTCTGTTCATTTCCATTGCTAACACCATGAAATACCCTTTGAATGCAAACTGCAATGAACATCTGCCCTTAAAATAACAGGCCACTTGGTGGGGATGCGAGCGTAGATCAGTGGTAGAATTCTTGCCTGCCATGCGGGAGACCCGGATTCGATTACAGGACCATGCACTTCCCCAAAACAAACACAAACGAAGAAAATCCAACAAATGGTGCTGTAATAACTAGATAGTCACATGGAAAAAGAATGAAACGTGACCCTGCCATACAGCATACCAAAAAAAATAATAATAATAACAGGCCACTTGGACCAAAATAAGAGGGTCTCTGTTTTCACATAAAAATTACTAGGCACCTTTCATTTATTTCAAAACTCTATAAAATATTTAGTGAGCATAATTTATAAATCAGATATAATGAAAATAGTGCCAAAAACTATCTTCAAGCAACACAGATCTGAATTTCAGTTCAGTGTAACCTCCCTTTAGATGGAATGCTTGGTGACCAGGAGAAGAAGGGTGTAGAGGATGGTATGCTTCCAATAGCTGTGGACTAAAACACATGCTATGGGTTCTTGTTCCCTGCCATGGTAAGGAGACTTTAAACACGTAATGAATTGTTCTTTTTAGGTGTGGATCTCACTGGGACTCAACATCACTTTCTGAAGATCCGTTTTCTATGTCCAGGGCTGTAGAAAAACAGATATAGGAGAAAATTGTTGGAACAAGAATAATGAAGAAGGAGTCTAATCTAGCGGTTACCGAAAAGTTGGGTGACATTTCTTCCATGTTCATCCCCCTCTGCCTCTTAGTTAAATCCCTTGGAAATTTTAAGAAATGATAAGGGGGAGAGGAGAATCAAGTATGAATCAATACAGAATTTATATTATGTTCCTCTTTTCACTAAATTTGTGAGCTAATTCATGCTTCAGAAACACATTATCACTGAATAGATTGTACCCACTTTCATTATTTTAAACATGAAAGGAAAAATTCCTGCTTTATTAAACTTAACTTCACAGAATCTCACCTGTGTTAGAAGGGGTGCAGTGAGGGAAGCAAATAGTAGATCTGTCTCTGAGTGACTGACAATCGCTAAGTCACCGGCTGCCACCAATGCTGCTACTTCGTCCGAGATCTCCTCTTGTCTCTTCCTTCTTTCTTCCATCAGCCTTGGAAATAAGGCAGGAAACAAGGCACTAAAGAGCAAGTCTGGATGATATGCCATGTTGATATTAACCATGATCTGTCATAATCAGCCCATTATTTTAATGTAGTTGACAGTATTATCCATTGGTTTAAGTAAGACCAAAGAATGGTGAAATCTGACATTCACTACTATGGGTAGGCCTAAATGAAAGCCTACAAATAATTTATTTTTTTAAAAAAATCATAGTGCCTTTATGTACTTTACAGTAATTAAGACATATTTAACAACACTGTAATATCCCAACATGCTTAGAAAGGCCATTCCTTCTACAGTTTGTTGTTCTTCAGTAGACTCCACCTGCTTCTACCAATTAATTACCATCTCACAATTTATTTTCTCAATTTGAGGTCCGTGGATTCCCACGTCCTATTCACTGAGTGTGTATGGCAAACAGTTCAGATTTACTTTCTCAGTGCAGAGGAGGAGGTAAGGCAACTTTTCCAAGATTTCCATTCCCCCTGGACTCCATGTAGGATCTCTCCTCTGCAAGCAGAGGCACTCAGCTGAGATTTATGAGACAAGAGTGACTCTCGTCCTAGCTTTTCTGGTGTTGACAGGGAAGGCATGGACAGTACATTCCGCAGGTGTATATGGTGGCAGCGACTGCCTACTTTCCCGACTTCCTGATCACAGCAGCTCCTTTGATGGGCTAGTTTCATAATGTTATTCTGGAAGTCATTCCTGGAAATTAAACCTGGAATCAGCTACGCCAATCCTCCCCTCAAATTTTAAGCACTCATTTGACTCGTTTAAATCTCTTTCTTCTGAAACTAAATAGAGCAGTTTTATTACCTGCAACCGAAATGATTCAGAATGTTTATTCCATATGCAAATGCAGGGTCCCACCTCAAACCAATTTAGTCATTTGTTATCCTAGAAATCTTCATTTTAAACTATTTGTTCTAGATTTTTTAATGCACCGTGAAAACGGAGAACCCTGCTGTATCAGACATTTTGGAGAAAAATCTGTAAAGTAAATTGATCATCACGATGAATTAGCAAGTCAGGCAAGGCACTGCAGTATAGACTGACCCCTACCGAGCAGCCTCTCATTGCCTGCCTTGCCCAGAGCCCGCCTTCTGGGCAGTTCTTTATAAATAGGTTGCTGCTTTGTGTTCCCTGTGATCTTGCTAATTTGGCCACATCACAGGCTCAAAGACAGTCCTTGGTAGAGACCAGCCAATGGTTACGAATAGGCCCTGGCACAAGAGATTTGCCCAAGAGAGACACTTCCTGCTGAATACTAGTGTCTAATCCAATACCATCCTGTCCCGTAAAGAATTTAAACGTAAAGCAAAAAGCAGACAGTAGAGTGGTACAGAAACAGAGACCCACAGGTAGAATACTGCAGCACCTCCAAGGTTTTAGAAGTCATGATTTAAAAGACCAGTTAAGCAGAAACTGCAGTAATAAAATCAGTGATAGAATGTAGCTGAAAAACAAAATACAGAGCACAAAGGTAAAGAGTAAAGAACAGTAAGCAGGTGGTGAGAAAGCGCATTAGTGTCTTTTGCTACAGTGGTGCTGGGTTCTGAATGGTGTTCCAGTTTCTGAGTGTGAGCTGTGCAATAAGAGAGAACATTTCTAGTTTTCATATAGTTGTGAATGTCGTGGTATGATGCCAACATCCCCCATTCAAGCCGAGGCACTCATTCCCTCAGCTGCCAGGCAGGTTGGCTGCTAGCAGCTATCGTCTGAAGGCCTCTCCAAGAATTGCCTTCCGCTGAAGAGAGCCACTTCATCCAGCCTCATGGCTTCTTCCTGGGGACAGGTGAGATCTAAGAAATACTTCATGTGGGCTGTGAGGCCGGACCCTCCTTACCTCCAGGTGCTTCAACTTTCAAGGTCACCTCAGCTCCTGTGGAACTGGCTGAAGTCTTTTTTGGGGGGGATATCTCTGAAAGTCAACTTCTCCCTTTCTCCAATAATGCTTACCTCACTTTCTTATGTTTCTTGATCCAAAGAGCATATCCCATAAACTTCCTCCATGTGCTTTCTATTGCAGAGTCTATTTCCCAGAGAACCTTGCCTGTGACATACTTCTTTCCATGTAGCCTCAAATTAAATGCCTATTAACCAAAGAAATCTAAGCATATATGTGACTTTTCAACCCAAAAGAAGCCAAAATGTATGTTCTTTTAAAGTGGTAGAATTAATATTTTATTGTCACTTATAATTAGATGGAAGTTGGGTACACACTCTCTATACATAATCTCAAAAGTTATATTTTAGAAGAACCAATTACATCATTATTTTTAGCACTTGAGAATTTGCTGAGATATTTTCAATTTATGCAGTGGTCTCCGTACAGAATTATTTCTTTCTCTTACAAATGTGTTTATTGCTATATGTGTTTCCCTACATAAATTAACCACTAAAACTGACTAAAAATTAAGCAATTTAGTTACAAATACTTATAATCAATTTAAAATTCTCAAAGAAACCAAGGCATTTATAATTAAATAGTTCTATTTTTTACCAAACATAACTAGGAATGTGCTCATAAAGTACTTTATTATACTTTACCTTCTTCACATGTGAAGAGCTGTTATCATTTCAGAGTCTGTAATAACTCCAGTGGTTGTCTGACCCTTTTTTGCACATAACAAATCCACATGCAGTCATGACATCAGCATTCAACATAACTAAACAGCAGTGAACACACTTTTATTAAACATGCTTCCTAATATTGATCTAGGTTTGTTCAAAAGCCAAAAAAACAATGTATCTAGTATAGATTCATCTCCAAATATGACTACTCAGTGGGCAATATAAGAATTGGAGAAGCTAAAAAAATCGATCAAATTTGAATGAAGGATCCTGTAAAATATAATGTGAATAATTATATTTATTTCATTCTGTTGCATACTGTGCCAACATGCCTGGAATATCGTTTGCCCAAATTCAGTGTCCTTCAAAGCTTTTGACTTTGTTAGGAAATACTCTAGTAGAAATCCACCCTCTTTAGGAGTTTAGGTATAATATCTGTTGATATTTATGAAAGATTTAACTTTGGAGACCAGGGATAGAAATATTCAAATCTTTACTAGTACGTCTACCTGATTAACTTCCAAATATGTGTATGAACTTGCAAATACCTCATAAAGCCTCGGTCAATTAATAGAGAATATAAACTAGTCTCTGCACACAGTTGGAATAAGAAAAATCAATATTTCAAATGGCAAAAAAACAAGTAAAACAATAAGTATTTTCACTGTGCCTTAATAGTGCAAAACAACCTTACCTAAAATCGTATTTCCCCATATTTCTACTTGGCAATATCGTGCCTATATTGTACCCGCATTTTTTTCTTCCTTCATTCCAAGCCACCGATCCCTCTCCCTGTAACTCTCCTGCCACTTGCTGTCCTATCTTTCTCTCTCCTGACCTTTTTGGCTCTGTTAATTAAACATCAGGGTAATCTCTCAGCCTTGGGGATTGTTTCTATTGTTCTACCTCCTCCTTGTCATCCTCCTTTTCATCCTCCTCCTCCTCCTCCTCTTTCTTCCTCTTCATGGTCCTCATCTTCATCTTCTTCTTTTGTCTATTTTTCCAACTTTTCTGAAGAAAATAGAGGGTCCAGGAAACAAAAATGTTTCTTCCATAGATGTGGGAGGCAGCAAATCAAGGAGAGTTCAAGCATTTCCATTTGCATCTCTTCTTTTATCCCGGTCACATACACAATCTCTAAGGAAGTAACAAGCTGTTTGCATTCAAACTCACAGACACTTAGTAACTGAAACTTATCTTAATGTTTCCTCAACTCAGTATCCTCAGCGGTGAAATGGGAATAAGATAACCTATATTATGTAACTCACAAGGGGGTTGTGATGAAAGAGAGAGTGTATGGCAATGAGCTACGAAGAGTATAAACTTAAAATATTACTTATTTGATAAACCCTCTCCTCAAAATTATAATGGCTAGGTGGAGAATCTGCCACACTGTTTTTTTCTGGTGAAAATGCCTCAGTTTACCCATACTGAATGACCCCTCGCCTCCTATTTTTCTCTTCCCCAGTTCTAGAAGTGACCATGAGACAAAAGTCAATCACAGTGATACTACCACTTAGCAACATTTCAGGCATTCACTCTTAAACAATTTGGACAATAACAGTCAAAACAAGAAATATTCTGTTCTTTAAGGTAACACTGTTCTAACGCTGGCTTAAAAAATAGAAGTTATTTCTCACTTTTCTAGTAGATGAGGGATAAGAAAATATAAATCATATATACATTTAGGTAAGTGGACTAATGCAAGTCACTTCATTATAAAAGCATATTATTATAAACATGTGCTCTCCAATAAAGTGCTGAGGGAAGTATTCATTGGTGAAGAGAGAATGTGAAGGATTATGCAGGAGATTTTAATGGGCCAGGCCTGAAAGTGGCATATAGCAATTCTACTCTCAATCCTTTGGCTGGAATTCAGTCACATGGTCCTACAACCAGGAAGCTGGCAAATAGGATGCTGATCTGACCACAACTTATCTAAAACTTTATTAGCCAATGGGAGGAAAGAATGACTCTTTGGTGAAAGGCTAGCCATCTTGGCCATACTGTAGGGAAACAAAACCCTACTATTATTCTACCTAAATAGAACTTAGGTGAATAGAAGAGTAGACCTGCTAGAAGAAATTATGTTTTCACATAGACCTTGGAAAAGGAAGAATTCAGGAGAAATATTCACAGGAGAGAAAGAAACCAAATCCTGATTACATTGACACCCTGAATCAAACAACAGACACTTCTAACAGAAGGTAGAATTATCATAGATGTGAAAAAGCACATTCCCATTTTGCTTACAAAGTTTGAGCTGGATTTTCTATCCAGAATTAGTCAAAGAGTCTTGACTAGCAAAAACCAACTGTTAAGACCACTTACAGCCTAAGTACTAATCCTGACATTTACTAGTTGAGCACCTTTGACAAGTTCTTAAACTTTTTGGGATTCTCTTCCTCATTTTGAAAATGTGGATATAAATGTAACTGCCTCAATTTAATGAGTTATGCACATCAAATTCTTAGGACAGTTGTTCACATATAGTTATTGAGTAAAAAGGATAGAAATGTTAGCTATTATTATTATTATTGCTAATACTCACGCAAAATGCATGGCT